>JAYJMB010074024.1:0-23312 GCA_036873735.1 Pouteria campechiana | reverse complement strand
CTAGATTTGAGCTCCAAGGGGCGTAAATAGTGCTCCCAACACTTCTAGATTCTAGCTTTAGGGGGCATAAGCAAAGTGTTCTTAACACTCTTCTGGTTTCATGAGCTCACAAAGAAACCCACTGGTTTTAAAAATCAATAGCAAACTTGTTGGTTTTCCAGAGATCACCAACAACTCATACAATGTGGTTTTCTTGAGCTCACCACCAACTCACATAGCTAATTAACACACTCATTTTGTACATTACATTGCCTCTTTTGCTAGGCTAACTTGTACAGAGTTTAGGCTCATATAAAATGATATCTCATTAAAGCTTATTAGTGTTGAGCCATGTTATCTAGCTTGATTTTGATGATGAACATTCTTAACCAAGTATATTTTGATGATGAGCAAAAGCATGCATGAAACATTATGGTACTAACATCTTATTTTCAAGAATGTTACAGAAAGTTTAAATGATTCAACTTGAATGTAATCCTTATAATGACAAAAGGAAGATGTGAAGTAAATACTCTTTCAAAATTAAGTATATAAACTTCACATATACTTAATTCAAGAAAACAGAAATTCTGAAGCATTGAAGACATGCTTTGGAGTCAAAAGAGGCAACTTCAGAATCACTTTAATGCACTTTAAAAAAGATTGGATTTCTTCAGAAATGTCCTAACAAACTTTAGAGTAAAATAGATATTATTTCAGAATCAACACAGCCTGGCTTAGAGACATTATAGAAAAGCTTCAGAATTATCTCAACGGACTTCGGAGATAATCTAACAAACTTCGAAAATGTCTTAAAAAGCTTCAAACCAGGCACAATGCAACTTCGAAGTGGTTGTAGTTCACTTCGGAAAGAATACAGAGGAATTTTAGAGATAATTAGCAAGCTTCAGACAAGTCTGTGACTAAAAACAGTAAGCTTCGAAAATGTTCAAGTACACTTTGGAATCCTCTTTGTAAGCTTCGAAAATCATCACAATGCACTTTGGAGAAAAGTGCAAAACAAGTTTTGGAATTCTCAAAGCAAGTCTCAGACTTATCACAAGCACACTTTAGAAAATATTAAAGCATACTTCAAAGTCTTTTTAAAGCTTTGGAGATCTTACAAGTGCGCTTCAGAGATAATCAAGATTGCTTCGAACAAGTCACAGTACCTTTCGAAAATAATCAAGGGAGCTTTGGAATTATCAAGAATGCTTTGGAAAAAGCATAAAGAAGCTTTGGACAAGTCACAGTACCTTTCGAAAATAATCAAGAGAGCTTCAGAATTATCAAGAACGCTTCTGAAAAAGCACAAAGAAGCTTCAAACAAGTTGTAGCATGCTTTGCAGAAAGTTGAAAAGCTTCAGAGAAGTCATGAATGTTTCGAACAAGTTACAAGACACTTTGGAAACAACAAGACAAGCTTCAGAGATAATCAGCTATGCTTTAGAGTAAATAGACATGCTTTGGAGAAGTTGAAGCCAAGTTATGGAAAAGATTCAAACAATCTTCGGAAATGTTAAACAAGCTTCAGAGATGTTAAGTCATGCTTCAAAGATGTTTGAACAGGCTTCGGATCACTTTTTCAAAGACATTATAAGTTCAAAAAATCTAAACTTCTATTTGCAAATGAATATCACAACTAAATAGGATTAAAATTACTTCTGGAAATATAAAGAAAACAATTTAGATAATCCAAAATCAGTCAAAACACCAACTGTTCACTCATCTCTTCGGAATACCTGATACGAAAAGTGAATGTTTGGAAAAGCCAGCGACTGAATTAGCAGACTGATACCAAAAGGTAGCAAAGTTAGACGTCAGACAAAAGATAAGGTAAAAAAAAATATTTTCAAATGTTTGAATGTCTGCCAAGATCAGTAGTAGAAAAATCTCTCTCAACCTATGAAAGAGAAATTCCGAAGTAGAAGAAAATAACCGGATTGAATATCATTCAAACTTTGCTGATCACATGAAGAGCATTCAAAACCTTCCTTCAAAGTTCAACTCCAATGAATACAACTCAATCAGAGCTTTCCAAGTTCAAATCTTTACTTGATCAATGAGTTTAAATCTTTTACTCTTACTACTTATTCTTTTACTTAGAATTCTGAATCTTTGTACAAGTCTGCCTAGTTAAGAGGCATTTATCTATATACTTCTTTTAGTGTTTAGCAACACCAGCAGAGTGCTTGAGGTTTATGTATTGATATAAGCAAGTAGGGAACTTGCTGAAAGAGTGTAAGTTTGTTAATGAGCTTTGAAAAAACAACAAGTTGTGTAAGTTTCTAGTTAGCTTGGAAAACTAGTAAGTTGGTTAGTGAGCTTGTTATAAGACCAACGTGTATTTGATCAAGTTGATCAAGGTATTAATGGAACCTGAGTTCAGTAGATAAGATTGACTCAGAGAAGTAGAGTAGGAACCTAGGAAGGGCCAAATCACTATAAAAATGTTATGCTATTTATTATGCAATCTGCTTATTTATTCTTATAGTACCATAATCATCTGATTTGGCCTAAAAGTTTTAAAAGCTTAATTCACCCCCCCCCCCCTCTTGAGCTACCATTGCATAAGGGACAAACAATTAGATGTCAATGCTCCAGGTATATGATTAAGATAGAACTTTTAGTCTCATCGTCTTTCAGTGCAATGGAGATTGATTATCTAGGATGAAGCATAGTCTGATTGAGAGATGTTGCTTGATTGAACTCTCCTCTAATTTTTCTCTTAGATTCATCCACCTTCTTCATTGACTCTTCAATACCTTTATATTGCTTTAGGAATTTTTGCTTGTTGGTGGTAGTTGGCTTTCTTTTGAATGTTGAAGACCATTCTACTATCTCTCATTGAAAGTTTTCTTCTTGATAAACTCATTTGTTGCTAGAAAGCCTGTAGTGCCATTCTTGAAGAAGATGACTTTCCAATTTTAGCAAATGCCCGATAAGGACTTTTCTGCTTGACTGACTTTTTCATAATTTTAGAAAGATGCCCATTAAGCCTGAAGGGATGCAACCTCTGAAAGTTGTAACCTTTATCAGAATGTAGACTGCTTTCCTTTGAATTTCTTATTATCTTTAGCTAAGCTCAATTTGTCCAATCAGCTTGACAGAATTCATTTTAAATGAGATTTTGATCGAAGAATGCAGTTAGCGATGTCTAGTATAGGTGGTTTGTACTCTTTATGATATGTCATATTTTATCTGAGAACTTTGTCTCTTGTAAGTAATAGACAAAGTTGCTCTGAGAAGATCCACATGATAGACAACTTCATCTTTATCAGAGACCATTACAGCATTTTACTTTATCTTCTGGTTTGTGTGTTATAAGTAATAGATGAATTGTAGAAGCATAGACAAAGTTCTTCTTCTTCACTGCTCATTAGACGATGTTCTCTTATCAGACAAAGTTTCCTTCATTAGGTGAGCTAGCTTTGTCTATTGCTTTGTCTGTTGTAAGTGGTAGATAATCTTTGTGGTGCAGACAAAGCTTCTTCACAACAGATAAAGTGACCTTTACTAGGTGAAGTTTTCATGTCATCAGCCAAAGTGGTTTTGTCAGCTATAAGTAGCAGATGATTTGTCTTGGTAGATAATGCTCCTTGCCTAATAGAAGAGATGACTTTGTCTGTTGTTTGTCTGTTAAAGTTTCCAGATGAAATTGCAGGCCACAGACAAAGTCTTCCAAGTGGTTTGTCTGTTGGTTTACTTATTGTAAGTAATAGATGAAGTTATGGCATGTAGACAAATCCTCTTATTAGTCGTTCATATGATGGGTTGTCTATTAGAAGTAATGGACGACTCGTTGAGCCATAAATAACTTGTTTCTTTAGTAATTGTCTGATGCTTTGATTGTTGCAAGTGGCAAACAACTCTTGTAGATGAAAATAGTAGACAAAGTTTTCTTTTGCAGCTATTGTGTTGCTTTTACTTTATTTTCTATATTTTCTATAAAGATTACAAACAAGTTTCTTGTTCTTCTTCAGTTTTAGATAGAATTTATGAGAGACAAATTCTTGAATGATTTGTTTTCATGTTAGCTCTTCATTTATTTGATTTCAGCTTCGTTTCGTTTCTGTTTTTGCAAATTGAATTCATCTTTGTGTTGCAGACAGGTGTTAATTATTGGCAGTTTATCTAACTTGTCCGTGGAACAATTTTGTCTAAATCTTTCTTAAAAATATACTCTCAGATACTGACTTTATCTGTAGAAGATTTATCTGATCACTCATTAAGGCTTGAACTTCATAGCTATAAATATATTTGATGGCTTCTTTTCAAAGTTTCAGTGTCATTCTTTCTGAACATTATTGTCTTGTTTGCGTTAGTGGATTTTGCTTGCTGATGTGTTCTCTATGTGTGCTTTCCACTGTATTCAAATTGCTTTCCTCTATGTTTATATTTGTTTCTACAATACTTGGGAATAAAATTGTTAGTACCATAAATGTTCACTCGTATTTTGTTACTCATCATCAAAACTTGGTTGTTTGCCATATGCACCATTTGGTTCAACATTCTTCCCCACTTTTATGATGACAAAACATTTAAGTGAGATACCTTCCAGAGAAAGTAAAGATATTTATAAATGTAAATGCACCAAAAATTTATGCATAGATATATTATGGCTCCCCCTTAGTGCACTATCTTTAATTTTTAACTTATGTGGCTTGGCTCCCCATAAGTAGGTACCATAATTAATCTTTACTCTATATTATTCTATTCACTCATTGCATTATATTTCTCTCGCTTTTATCATAATCAAAAAGATAAATTCTAGCAGGGAAATGGAGATTCAACATTGTAAGTGATGATAACCAAAAAGAATTTGTCCATAAATAATTTCATTAATGTGAGATATATACAATGTATGACAAAATAGATTAGTGACTCCAAATTATAGTTTTTCAAAAGACTTCATTTTTCAGATGGGAGTTTCACATTAAGAGCCTCTAGGACATGAGGGATAATTTGAGTTCACCTATGTAGTCAAGATCCATTAGTATTGGATGAGGAAGAGGTAATCATTGATCATGTACTTCCTTGTTGGCAGCTGTCCATCTTTCAAAAATGGCTTAAGTCAGCATGAGAGGATGTGGAGTTTCATGATGATCAATGAGTCTTATGCCAGCTTGATAGTTATCATCTAATAGCTCTGGGTATGGAGGCGGCTTGCCATGATGAGTTGCTACAATATTTGTATCTTTTTTATATCTAAAAGTGGCATGCATCATGAACATTGAGCTGGGGTGAAGGAGATGTAGGTTCAACACCTTTAGTTTTGTTTGTTGATGTCTTGGAGACTAAAACTTTGAACCTTATAGAAGGTTGAGCACTAGAAGAAGGTTAATGGGTGGTAGATGGGAATGGTTCAATGAGAGAGAGAGAGCATGTGTTGTGGAAGGAGATGGTTCAACAGAAGGAGGAGGTGTTATAAAGGGAGATGATTTAGAAGAATTGTGAGTTGTAGAAGGAGAAGGTTCAACAAAAGGGTCAGCATTTGGTGATGTATAGGAGAATCCATTTAATTTTTTATCAATGATTTTATCTCCATCTAGAAGAGGTTTGTATTTGAAAGTTTTGGCTGGACCCTTCATTATTATGATGTTGTCAAGCTAATCTTGATCTTCAAAGTTTGGAGAAGGAAGATTAGAGAGAGTGAAGGATTTATTTTATGATTAAAGAGTGAAGGCAACTATTTGGTTTATTCTTCTAGGGACATTTTTAATTTTTGATTCTTAGGGATTGAATAATTTTGTTTTGGAAGTTTGGGTTGCTAGAAATGATATGATTTAGATGATGATGGCATGTCTTTTGGTGGAGTAGGTGGACTGATGTTTGAAGGAGAGATAGGTGACTAAAAGATGATTGAAGGTGGAAGGTTGGGTTTTAGAATTTGAACAAGTTTGAATGAGGTAGATTGATTTATGACGTGTGGAGATGAAGGGGGATTTTCTTGGGATGAATGCTTCTTTGAACTAGATTTTAAAGATTTAAAGATTTTACTTATTGGGATTGTTGACTCAGATATAAAAGACACAGAATTAGACCTAAGAGATTCTAGTGGAAGATCTATGTGATGAGCATGATATGGAGATTTATGAGGTGTGTGATGTGGTGATAGTGAAAAAGAAGGGAAGTGAGGTGATTGATGAGATGAGGTAGGAGAGGAGTGAATTGATTGAGGAGATGTAGAGGCTAAGTGAATGTCTCTAACTGGTGAGACAAGAGTTTGCTTCTTTTGACCTTTGATGGATTCTATTAAAGAGAATAAGGTATCCATCTTGTTGTCCAATGAATCCATTTTTATTTTCATAGATGCAATAAACAGTTCAATATTTGAAGCCTATTTTCAGGAATTTGTGGAATGTGTTGGGTAGGTGGAGATAAATGAACAGGTCTAGAAGGAGATGTAGTCGAGCTATGATGTGGAGACTCATGACCTTGTGGAGTTTGTTGGACTACTGGAGGTGAGTGAGTAGGTCTAAAGGAAGATGGAATTGGACTATGGTGTAGAGATTGTTCTATTGCAGTTGCTGCTTCTCTTTCTAGTGCTATTGTCTCTTCTGCTGCATCTGTTGAAGGGGTTTCCTCTCTTCTTTCCCTAACAGATTTTAGTCTTTCTTCTTCTTCTCTCACCCCTTGTGCTATGTCTATTTGCTCATGTTCCTCTCTTCTTGCTTCTTCTTCCTCTTCCTCTTCTTGTTCTTCTCTAATCCATTCTAGTTGTCTTGCCCCTAGCTTTTTCAGTGACTATGTCTCTTGATGGTATGGTTATTCCCATCCTCTTCAGTGTTACTTCATCAACCATATCCAAAATTTTGAATGCCTTTGGATCTTCATATGATAAATCCAGCTCTATCTTTCTTAATATTTGAGCCATTGCCATTCCATAGGGCCATGGATGTCTTGGTGATGATTTGACTTAGAAGAGATGTTCAAAATTAGTTTGGCAAGATTCAACCTCTTCTTATACTTTAATGTCTAAAGAATCTTTGCATCTTTTTCAAAAACATTATCCCTAGTTATTTAGGATAAGGTGAGCAAGCCTTAGATTTGCATCTAGTTGCTTGGGATTTAGATTCTTTACATTGTCACCAATGGGCGTTCCTGTCAGTTGTGAGAATAGTTCTCTTTTGGGTGTTGGCCATTGAAATGTCTGTCTTTCAACCAAGGGAAGATTCAAACATTCTCTAATATTTTTTTATAAGATAGATCTATCTCCTTGTCTCCAATCCATGGTTTCTTAACCTTAAGGTTATAATTGCAAAGAAGCATTTTCAACATTCTTGGATAACTTTAATCTTTGCGACTCATATGATTCTTCCATCCTTGAAAGCTTATCCATTCACAAACTTTTAGATTCATCTTCTCAAAAGTTTCAAAATCAATAGCGTTACCCTTTACTACTTTTCAATTAACAAATTTGTTCATGTAATCTTGGTAATTTTTTTCATCATTTCATAAATTTACCTCTAGAAATATGTTTTTCTGAACTTTACTTCTTCATGATACATGCAGTTCCTTTGATTCCTTTTTGCTCTTTTTTCTCCTGGCAATGGATGCTGGAGTCATCTTGGTAGTTCTTGATTCTGCCATTTTCGTCAGTCGAGATCTTAGGGTTTTGATGTGGAAGAGCTTGGGAGTTTTTGGCACCGAGATGAGCAGAGGAAAATGGAACCAAGAAGACAAGGAGTGGAGAGGAAAACTTTGGGAATTTGAATTGCCTTTTTCTAAGGAAGGACTTTGTCACTTACAGTGAGTGGGATAGTTGTGTCTGACATGAGGTTAAATAGAAATTTATCGAGTATGTTCGCGAGAGCTTCAGATGAATTCAGTGACTTCAAACAAAGTGATGATTTCATCTGTGGGAAGATATGAGATAATGGAGTTTTAATTTACTTTTGATCTAAGATAAGCATGATTGTCCGAGGAGATAATATTGCTTCACTTACGATTAGAGGTCTTTATTTTTCAAAGCTTTGAATGATTAATCTCTTTATATGATATGTACAAGCAAATCAATGAAGCATGTATAAACGATTCATAATGATATAATCTCAATTTTATAGGTAATGTAATGTTGCATGGCTTTCAAGATGATATGCTATCAATCATGTAACATTCAAATCAAATATAAATTTCTTGAAGATTTAAGAATTTAGATCAGAAAATTACTTTATTTTCTTGTAGAGCTAAGATACTGAGGAAACCTTACTTGTTTGTCTTTTAGCTCCTCTGAATTGCCCTTAAAATAATTCTTTTGACTTCTCTTATCTTTGTAGCTCCTATTATAGGATTAAATTTCTTTGGTCCTTTGGACCTTGTTAGCTTTGTCACAAATAATTTCTCACGCATTTTTAACAAGGCCACACATGGATATTCTATCAAGTTTAGTAGGAGATAGAAATTTTAAATTTTCAGAGTCTATAATAGAACAATAATGCATAAAAGTTTGCAATTAACTTGTCCCTAAGCAGGAATGATGTAAAACAATTTGGCCATGGGAATCTCTTCTCAAGTTAACTTCTGGTAGTTAAACTTAACTTGGGAAGCCTGCTCTAATATCACATGCTGGTCCCATGTAATAGGTAACTCAAAAGGGGAGGGGTGAATTGAGCATATGAAAATTATTGCCAAATAAAAATCAATAAGCTAAGGAGAAGTAGTGGTGCAGTACATATGTAATTTCCATATTTGTTTATTTGATCATCCTGACTGCTTCGCTTCCAAATTTAACTTCTCTTAGCCATTCTTATATCAAACAAGTTATCTTGTGTGTGTGATGATATGAGTGATAATGCTATGCTTAATGAAGCAATGAAAAAAAAAACAAATACACAAAAACACACATAAAGAACACAATTTTTATAGTAGTTTGGGAACCTCATCCCTACATCCACTCTTCCAAGGACACACACTCATTATGCCTTGGGTTCCACTATATTCCATATAATGGATATACAAAGTGCTCCCAGCACTCTTTTAGATTTTAGCTCCAGGGGGCATAAATAGTATTTCCAACACTCTTTTGGATTCTAGCTCCAAGGAGCATAAGTAAAGTGTTTCCAATGCTCTTTTGGTTTTATGAGCTCACCAGAAAACTTAATGGTTTCAAAGATCACTAGCAAACTTGTTGGCTTTCCAGATATCACCACCAACTCATATAATATGGTTTTCTTGAACTTACCATCAACTCACATAGCTTATTAACATCACTCATTTTGCACATTACATTGCCTCCTTTGCTAGATTGATTTGTATAGAGTTTAGGCACATATAAAATGATATCCCATTATAGCTCATTAGAAATCAATACTCCAGGTGTATGATTAGGATAGAACTTTATCTCATTGTCTATCAATGCAATGGAGATTGATTATCTATGAGAAAGCGTAGTGTGATTGAGAGATATTACTTGGTTAAACTCTGCTCTAACTTTTCTCTCAGCTTCCTCCACCTTCTTCGTTGACACTTCACTACCCTTATACTGCTTTAGAAATTTTTACTCGTTGGAGATAGTTGGCTTTCTTTTGAATGTTGAAGACCGTTCTGATTTCTCCAGTTGAAAAGTTATTTTCTTGAAAAACTCACTTGTAGCTAGAAAGCCTGTGCAACGTTTGTGAACAAGATGCCTTTTCGATTTTAGCAAATGCCAGATAAAGACTTTTGCTTAACTGACTCTTTCATAATTTTGGAAAGAGGCCCATTAAGCCTGAAGAGACGCAGCCTCTGAAAATTGTAACCTTTATCAGAATATAGATTGCTTTCTTTTGAATTTTTTTCCATCTTCAGCTAAGCTCAATTTGTTTGGTCTGCTGGATAGAGTCCACTTTGAATGAGATTTTGACCGGAGGGTGTAGTTAGTGATGACTGGTATAGGTAGTTTCTACTCTTCATGATATGTAATATTTTATCTGAGAACTTTATCTCTTGTAAGTAATAAACAAAGTTATTCTGAGTAGATCCACATGATAGACAACTTCTTCTTTGTCAGAGGCCGTTGCAGCATTTTACTTCATCTTCTGGTTTATCCGTTATAAGTAATAGATGAATTGTAGAAGCGTAGATGAAGTTCTTCTACTTCACTACTCATTAGACAATGTTCTCTTAGCAGACAGAGTTTCTTTCATCAGGTGAGGTAGCTTTGTCTATTGCTTTGTTTGTTGTAAGTGGCAGGCAATCATTGTGGTGCGGACAAAGCTTCTTCGCAGCAGATGAAATGACTTTTATACCAAATGAAGTTTTCTTTTCATCAGCTGAAGTGGTTTTGTCTATTGTTAGTAGCAGATGATTCTTCTTGGTAGACAATGCTCCTTCCCTAATAGACAAGATGACTTTGTTTGTTGTTCGTCTATCGAAACTTTGCAGATGAAGTTGCAGACCTCATACAAAGTCTTGCAATTGGTTTTTTTGTTGGTTTGTCTATCATAAGTGATAGACGAAGTTATGACATGCAAACGAATCCTCTTTTTAGTCTTTCATATGATAGATTGTCTATTAGAAGTAACAGACGACTCGTTGAGTCATAAATAACTTGTTTCTTCAGTGGTTGTCTGATGGTTTGACTGTTGTAAGTGGTAAACAACTCTTGTAGATGAAAATGGTAGACAAAGTTTTCTTTTGTAGCTGCTATGCTGCTTTTACTTCGTCTTCTATATTTTCTATAGAGATAGCAGACAATTTCCTTATTCTTCTTCAGTTTCAGATAGATTTTATGAGAGACAAATGCTTGAATAATTTGTTTTCATCTTAGCTCTTCATTTGTCTGATTTCAACTTTATTTCATCTTTGCTTCTGCAAACTGAATTTTTCTTTGTATTGTGAACAAGTGTTAATTATAGACAATTTATTTAACTTGTTCGTGCAACGATTTGTCTGAATTTTTCTTAAACATATACTTTCAGATACTAACTTTATCTGTAGAAGATTTATCTGATCACTCGTTAAGGAGTGAAACTTCAAAGTTTCAGTGTCATTCTTTCTGAACATTCTTGTCTTGTTTGCATTAATGGATTTTGCTTGATAATATGTTCTCTCCGTTTGTGCTTTCCACTATTCAAATTGTTTCCCTATATGTTGATATTTGTTTTTCTAATGCTTGGGAACATAATTATCAATACCACACATGTTCACTCATATATTATTGTTCATCATCAAAACTTGATTGTTTGTCATATATACCATTTGGTTCAACAGTCTATTGGGCAAAATTTTTTCAAATCTGTGTGGCATGAAGCAGACCGTGGGCCCTGTCTCATTTGCGGAGGTCTTGAGTTGTGTCGGCGAAATTCACACCATCCAAATCATGCAATCAGGAAATCAACAATTTCAACTGCATGTTTGAGAGAGCATTTCGAACCTATTTGAAGAGGCGTTCAAATCCCTGTCTTAATTGCAATTTTTTTTCTCACAAAACGGTCTCTTCTCTGTTTTGCTTTGGCTCAATGTTAACATCTTCCACTGAAGCATGCACGAGTTTTACCCTTTCCAACAGATTGGCTCGGTTTAAACCAGTTTAACCATTTATTTAACCAGACTGAACCATAATATTATGAAAAAAATTAATATATTATTTTAATTATATATAATTTTTTCCTCTTTTTATAAAATATGAAGATACTAATGTAGTTTTATGTTAAGCAACATTATTTAGACATGCATGAACATATTTTTATATGTACCTTCGAGTATTGTTATATAAAAGATAGCTAGAAAGTCGAAACGATTTATTTACCTAATGTTTGGCGGTTGTGCTAATAGAAATTACGTGGCTATTGCGGAAAAGGATAGGTACCGGGAACTGAATAAGCCGGCGATTCTCAAGGTCATGTGCGGTTTAATAAATAAATTGCCAACCGAAGTGAATTGGAATTGGACCGGACAGAAGGCTGGTCTCCTGTTGAACCATCTGGTCTGGTTCGTTCTTATAACATTGCTACATGCTCACCCATGCCTTATATATACTTCTTACATTTTTCTCTATTTTTATGTTAAAAATATATTTTTAATTTTTTATAGTGTTGTCATAAAATATTTACTTAAAATGAATTTAAAATAAAAATTTACTATAATTAAAATTAAAAATTTTACTTTTTCAATTTCAATAATCGTGAATCCAAATTCAAACTGAACTTAATCCAAATTTCTTAAGGTTGATTTAGGATTGAGTAGATATTTTAAAAATAGAGTTAAAGTTTGGTTGAGATTTTAAAAATAGGGTTAGGGTAGAGTTAACACTAACTTAGTTAATGCTCCTATTTGCTCCTCCTCTTGAGATAGTAACAAATTATTTTTCCTCATTGTTCTAGATCATCAAGATGTGTTACTAAATCCATTTTGAAGTCCGATAGGACTCGTACGGATTTGTTAAACCAGTTCCAATAATAGCATCGCTTCAAGGCCTAATCTATCATTTCCATAATTAAATAATTTAAAAATTGATAGAAAAAAAAACTTGGAAATGAATCACTAACGGCCATGAAATCTATTACAACTAAGATCAGTGAAAGCAAAAAACTAACACCACCCCGGAGTAGAGTTCATGACTCTTTTTTTTTTTTTCAGTTTTAATCAGAACCTCTCAAGCTCTACTTGGCTATATGCAGTTTCATTGCCATTAGGCTCGGCATAGCTGCTCTCATCCCAAACAGTCGTAGCTCGATTCCTACCCTTGTAAAACAAAGAAACTGGCAAGTATATGAAGAAGCTGACAGCATTGATTGCTGTCAAGATCCAATAGTAATAGTCGAGGCGACTTTCATTAAGGTTGTTTCGTAGCCAACCCTTCTCTTCCCCTCCTGTAGCGGCCCCAATGATCTCGACGAGTACAGTGCTAAACCAACTACCAATCCCGATTTCACTCAAGAACATTGCACTGCTAAGACTCCTTGTTCCATCAGTTGCCTCATCATAGAAGAACTCAAGCTGGCCGACGTAGGAGAACACCTCAGCACTGCCTACCAGGAAGAACTGAGGAATCAACCAAAAGACAGACATGCTTTGTGGGTCGCTGGAGTCTCGGCGCTTCTTCTCAACCACAGCAGCAGAAATTGTGGCAAAGATGCAGATGCAGAGTCCCACACCAATACGTTGTAGGGATGTAATTCCACGATGGTGGCCAGTGTATCGTCTTAGTAAGGGAACGACGAATCCTTCATAGATGGGAACCAGAATGAGGCCATTGATGGCAGCAAAGATGGGGATAGAACCAGGTGGAATTTCGAAGTTGGTGTTCGGGAGCTTTCTATCCATAAGCCTAGCCTGGCTTACAAAGAATGTTGAGAGCTGAGCAAAGGAGATTGCTAGTGCAATGGTAGAGGCCCATACAGGCAGAATTCTTATAAAGCACTTGAATTCTTCCACTTGGGTGACAGTGCATTGCTTCCATCTGCTTGTATTGTTGCTTGGGTTGTTTGCTACCGCTGCCTTGTCCAAGAACCTGAAATTTCATGCTTGTCAATTTCCCTGAAAGTTGGAAATTTTTCTTGTTTCCATTATGTGAGTGTCCTCAGTAATATGCTTATAGAAAACAGATGAATAGAACCATTATCTGTTTTTTTCAAGTCCAAGACAAAATAACTGCCTGAGAATAACAAAACTGCAATGAGACAAACCAACATGAACAAGGTAAAACCTCCCCTACAGCATTTGCAGTGTGTTTAGTACTCATGTAACCTACCACTAAACAAAGAAATTCACAATTCACCATTATTTCGTAATGATGAATTTCCATTATAGTGGTGGTAAGATGTGAAATCCATTAAATTTCTGCTATGTTTAATATTTAAACTGAAATCATATCTCACGCACGTCTCCTTGCACTTCAGTTGAATATGAAATAGTCTAACAATATTCATGGTTTTCCAAGCATATCCCGTGTCAAATGAAAACCACCAGCATTTCCATGTTTCTGCTGATTAGAACTTTGGTGAGGAGAGCACACCCTATGGTGGCATCATCATATAAAAACCTTTGATAATTGGTATCCCACCTTTGTTGTCGCATGTAATTTAGCTAACACGAGCTTTTCAAATCTGTTGAAGGAAATGGAATTTCACATTCACATAATGGTTTTTTGCGCTTTGGAGGTTAAAGAGAGAAGGAAACGTGTGCACCTGTATTGTCCTGTGTGTGGCAACTTTCGAGCACCAACAATAGCAGACTCTGTTGTTACCACTTCGTAGAGTAGGGTACCATCTGAAACCTCAACACCACTCAGGTGGTTCCTCACCGCTGCAACGGTAACCTGAACAAACCTGGTGAATGCACTGCCCATGGGCTTCTGATGCCTATAAAGGCGCACCCCAGCTATCAGGATCAAAATGGAGAAGAGCATGATCACGGCGGGCACACCGAAGCCCCAGCCCCAACCGTAGGTGACTTGCACGTACACCAAGAATGTTATCCCAATCAGTCCTCCCATGTTGATGGCAAAGAAGAACCAGTTGAAGAATGCGTACTTCTGATGTGCCTCCTCCTTGTCTCCTTCATCAAACTGGTCTGCACCGAATGAAGATACGCATGGCTTGATCCCACCTGTTCCTAATGCGATGAGTGCGAGTGCAATGTATAACAATGCTGACTGGCCAGCTGTTGCAGGTGGGCATGTCGTTAAGTCCCTTGGGTTCTGGCATGGAGTTGGGCGAAGGCTGTCTAGAGAGCCAGAGAGTGTCAAGAGGACCATTCCCTGCAAGTGTCAAACTAGGAGTAAGATTGGATAGATAACCAATTCCTATAACAGGATATCTGAATCAAAACATGTGAGCAACAGCTTTCTAAATTCTCTAGTCATTGTGGGTCCTATTCAATTTTTATTCTGTCCTCCCATTTATGTTATCTCCACGTCTCAAGCCAAGCTGAACATATCTAGGTTTTATGTGTGGAAAAAGCTTCCTAAGTGCATCGGGGCTGTGTGTAGAAGAAGGCTTTCTAAACTGCACAAAGATCGCTAGATTGCCACAGCACTCATCAACCTCAGAGCCGTAACCTGTGTGCCATCCATCATTAGAGCAACTTCAAATCTGGGTCTTATATGCCAACTTCAAGCAAGTTGATCAAGTGGAGCTGGGACACCGTTTAAACTACAATGAGTGCGAAATTTGATGAAACGCGATGAATATATAGATTGAAATGATACCACAGCATAGATGCAGGAGAAGGTCACGATCGTTCTGAATCGGCCCAGGTAGGCATCTGCTACAAACGCCCCCAAAAGAGTAAGAATGTATGCTGCTCCAATCCAATCTGTCACAATTGTGGCAGCCTCTGGCAATGACTCGTGCATGTCCAGCACCAAGTATGAAACCATGTTTACTGCGATTGCATAAAATGCCAACCTCTCCGCAACCTCGTTCACTGACATGAAATTTAGGTCATTATTAGCTAAGAAATTAGAAGCATATATTCTGAAAACCAACCGCTATTTCTTCTACAAGTTCGTAACCTGGAAATCAGATAGATTGGCCAAGCAACCCAATTACGGTGATTTTGGATTGCTTGCTCACTGCAACGTATGCTATCAACACAAATGATGTTGTTTAGCCACCCATCAGAAGCTGTTAGAGTGCAATTGCAAGCCTAGAGTATGACTTGATGCCTGTGGAATGTGATCATGATTGTACAACCTATAAAGGAATGCTGGCATTATTGGATTACAAAATTAGTACTCATCGAGCACTCTGATATTGGATGGTCTGCCTGGGGAAATTAATCAGCCTGAATTTTGTATGCCTTCGAGATGCAGTCAAGCTTTACAGGCAACTTGCCCTCCAAACCTTGCCACTCGTGGAGATCATACAAGAAGAAGAAACAGCAAGAGAGAGGGCATACCGACTATGTAAGGAGAGGCAAGCCATCGGCCTGTTGTCTTTTTATCAGCTGTCCGCCCATGGTAATCAACACGACCATTGCTCACCAATGCAGCCTCGCCCAATTTCTGCAGAAATAGAACAACAAAACCCACGAGGTAAATTAGCTAGATCGACTCTGGTGGTTTGAGGATGCGTCTAACCCGCTCTAGTCAGCTTGGTTTTAGATAGAAAACAAGCCATAATAATGGTAGCATAATAAATTCACAATGACTCAATTCCAAGTAGAAAACCCATGTAAGAACGTCCTGGAATTTCCTTAGTACCTGTGAAATCTCTTCTCCCCCCATTCCGAGGCTGATAGATGGGGTGGAAGAATCGGTTCCCCTTAGAGCCCTTTTATTAGGCCTAGCGGGGTTGGAGCAAGCCTAACAAAGCTGAATTTACCGAAACTTTCTCAACCGTTAACGACGCTATCTCAACGTGCCATCTGTACTGTGTTGTTCTGTTTTGGACCTTCGAAACGGCTGTTTGTTTGTCACTTTCCACAGTTTGAGAACCCCAAAATCCATTTGCATGCTTGATTCCTTGAGCAGCCAAACTTCCCGGTTATTTAGTGTACACCAACTTGTTGATTCTCTTTAATGACCAGTTGGGATCTCTCACATGTATACTACGAGTGGGCTTTTTCTAGGAGGTGTGGGCCACCCCAAATTCACTATTCATCTAAAAGCTCTAACACTAACATTTTCAGGAAAATGACCCATTAGTGCCACAGCACTTGTAAAATTCTCCAAATGGCGCCAATCTTCAGCTGCGACCAATTGGTCCAAAAAGTAAAAATGTATTTTGGACACGTCACATTGTCTTCTTGCACGCTGGCAAGTTATATTTGGAAAGTAGAAAAGTAAGCAGGCATCAGGAACGAGTCACAAGTCAATGTTGCCCGAAATCTGTGCCTGGAAAAGAAAGAATGCCCGAACAAGTCAATTGCCGCCCTGAACGGTTAGACCATCAGTTTTGTTTAATTGGATGCCCCAAACTGCCGCATTTTAATTCGGAAACCTGGTTCTGGTTTTGAAGCACCACAGCCACACCTGGTCAAGCAATCCGGCCCACCATCTTCCTCACCAAATGGACCGTATATATGATTTGAAAAGGAAAAAAATATTCGCCTCATGACTCCTATTTTTATAGAATTATTAAAATGCATCGCACTTTAAAATGTTGAATTGGTTTAATTGTTTTGCTAAGTACTCTCAAATGATGGTTTTTGTTGTTTTGAGGCACATTCCACTTCTCCAACTAAGCTTGGTCATCGATAAAAAGAAACTATATAACAAATTGTACCAGATAGATATAAGACCAACTAAGCTTGGTGTCCACATTCACAACTTAAAATTGGAATTTTGCTACATATTCTCATATGGAACGAAAAAACTTCGCTGCATATGCCTTGCACATTTACTTGCATGTTTTGAAATTTGAATTTTGCTGCAAATAATTTAATAATTACATAAAAAAATTTACTTGATGAAGCCATTTTTTGTTGCATTAACATGTATGGAAACACTATTTCACTTCGTTTAATATTATATAAACTAAAATTTTGCTATTTTTACTATTATACATTGTTAAATTTCAGCTACATTTAATATTATATGTAGTTAAATTTTTGCTTCATTTACTACTACAAACAACCAAATTTCCACTCCACTTACTTTTGTACGAAATTAAATTTCTGCTGCATTTGCTGTTATGCGTACCCAATTTTCTACTACATTTACTATTATATGCAATTAGATTTTTATTGCATTTAATATTATTGGTAATTAAATTTTTTTCACATTTGTCAAAATTTGTTACATTCTAAAATATTTACAAAACATTTAATATATTCTATAGGCGCATATTATGAACTTGTCTACACTTCCACGACCTATTTTACTTATTCATACTTTAGAAATAACAAAAGATCATATTTAAAGTTCATATATATATATACATATATACATATATATACACGTACATATACAAGTATATATGTACGTGTATTATATATTTATATATGTATGTATATATATGATATATATGTATGTATACATATATACATGTAGATATATACATATATATATATATATTTGTGGGGGGTGATAAGCTTATAATTTATCACATGTTAGTTACCCAAATTGCATGGTTTAGTGACTCTAATTGGCATGATTTTATTGATTTAAGTCCATTTTTTATTTAGATATTGCATTTAATAATTTTAATTCATGTATAGGTGAACTTGGTCAAATTTTATTCAATTTATGTTAAAAGTGCATCAATTGGCTTATTTTGGAGTGAAGGGGGTGCGTAGGATACTTGGATGTGTACACTTCAAGGAGGGATCTTTATGGTGATAGAGTTAAATGGATTTCTTTAATTAACAATCCTATCTATACGGATGTCCAAGAGCATTAAATTTGGCATTAAATCTATATTATTCAATGTTTAGGATTTGGATAATAGAGATGAAGTTGCTTCATAATCAAGCTTAGATGAATGGTTTATAGGAGTTGCTTGAAGGGCAAGAAATCAAGGGGAGCCACATGGGATGTAAATAATAACCGATAAGGCCCACAAGTGATTTGTGCATGAATGCAGAAAAAGTGATTGCATTTTGAAAGTTATGGATTGTGGAAGAGATTTATGCATAGGAAGGAGAATCATTTTTTGAGAGAACTTATTGATTTGCACAAGTGCAAGTGAATGTAATTTGTGCATGGATGCCAGTTGCAATTAATATGGATTTACACATGAATTTAGAAAAAGAGTTGTGCATGAAATTTGCCATGAGATTTACACATGAATTGTGCAAGTTTAATGGATTTGCAGAATCATGGTCTAGCAATCAAGGGATTTGCACAAGTGTTATGCAAAGAGGGGTTGTGAAAGTACTATAATTTAGGATAATGCACACGTTCGTTTCGAGTAGGAATTGAGGATGAACTTTCAAGGGTTGAGTGGGCATGAATTTTCAAGAAGTGCAAAAGGGGCAATACAGATTGAAGGGATTTGATTTGCGCATAAGCTATTTGATTTGCACAAGTAATTTGATTAAGGGAATGCGCAAGTGATTTGATTAAGTGATTTGCGGATGAATTGGTTGATATACTATTACTTGAGTAACTTAATAATATGGATTTCTTGATTTGTTCAAGAATTGCACCTGACTGGAACTTGATTTACGCATGAAGTGAACAATTGCAATATAAAGAATTTAGGATGTGAATTAAAGTCTATAAAAGGGCACTCCTAGTGGGGGTGAAACAATTCAATTCCCATGTCGCTCTCATGTTTTCAATGTTTTCAAGGGGTATTGTTGGCAACTTAGGACGTATGCAAGGAGTGCAATTTAAGTTATAGATTTGAAGAGAAAGATTCAAGCATTAAAGAATAGAAGATTGCTACAGATTTCATTATTTTAATTAAAGTTCAGATGGGACTCATGTTAAGGGATATTGTTTATTTTTGTTTTACTGATTTAATCATGTATAACTAAACTACTTATTTCTAGGGTTTGATGAATCCTAGCAAGGAAGCTTATTCTGATTGTCAGTTATTGTTTTACATTATCATCATTCCACTTTGTTTCTTCTATTCTATGTTTAATCATTCAATTGATTGGCCACCAATCACATCAATTGAGATTATGAGATTATGATTGAGAAAAATAATTTAAGGATTAACTCTTGAATAGAAGAGCACATATTCATAATATACTAGAGATAGTTATTATGCATGTGTAATTGAGGTGAGTTCATGATCTCAAGGAGTTGTGTATTTGCATTGAATACTTGATCTTAATGAGTTTATTTAATGTGGATTCTCATAGATATATAGTGGATTATATATCACTACAAGAAAAAATGTTTAATGCAACCAACTATATGCATCCGTTTTTGCTCGGCTGCATATATATTAGTACATGCAGTCGACCCAAAATGGCTGCATATGCTATTAAATGCAAAAAAAAGGTAGTAAGTACCATGCTCCTTTCAAAAACATCGTCTCCTAGTATAAATTATCAAATGGGTATATATAATTGGGAAAGAAAACCTATAATCTTTTATTACATTCAAATAATGTTAATTTTTAGTTTACTATATATAATCATATATATATATATATATGATTTGGGGTTAAAAATTACAGTTGTATATGTGTTTTAATTATTTTCCTAGAGTGGGAATCATCTATGTAAAATACAAATGAATTTTTGAAAAATCATCAATGATTTTTTAATAGAGCATTGTAGAGTCATTGCCTTTTTTTAAAAAAAAATTTAATACTATATGTGGCCATTTTGGGTTGGCTGCATATAATGCTATATGCATTCGACCCAAAATGGCTACGTAAATGCTATATGCAGTCGATTTCAGTCAGCTACATATAGTATTAAATGCAAGAAAAATGATCACAATGAGGATAAAATGCTCATCTCATTAATCATTTGTAATTAGGATAGAAAACCCAAAAGCATTTGTAGCATTTAAATAAGATTAAGATTAACTCCAATTTTTATCCTTAAATCATATATATATATATGATTATATATAATAAACTTTGATATTAACATTCTTTGACCACTATAAAAGCTCGTGGGTGTTCTTTCCCAGTTATATATTTATATTTTATAACTTATACTAGATGTCTAATATTAATGAGGTGAGAATTTTATCCTCACTACCTTTTTTTTGCATTTAATACTATCTGCAGTTGACATCGACTGCATATAGCAGTATACGCAACCATTTTGGGTCTGCTGCATATACTAAAAAATGCAAAAAAGAAGAAGCATTAACTCCATATCACTCCCTTCATTAATTATAGATGTCCCATATAAATTATGTACTAGGCTGCATATAATTGGGAAATTAAAATCCACAAGCATTTATAGCATTCAACTATTATTTATATTTTATACACATTATATATAATCATATAATGATATTGGGGTTACAAAATTATATTTGTATATTTGCAAAATATTTATTTTGTCTTTTGAAAATTAGAGAATTAACACAAGAAATGACATGCTATACTACAACATCCATGATTTAATAAAAAAATTATTTATTTTTGGGCATAATATTATATGCACAGAATATAGAATGAAAATCAATAGTATAAATGTCGGCGTCGATACGAGAAGTGATGCCATGGGCACCTGCGGATATCGCCAGAGTGACAAGCGGAATGCGAGGGGCTCCGGCAGTATTGACTACATTGCGGTCAATATTCGCGATCGTGTTCACTAAAAATCTAACCGCAAGTGTACGACATCAAGTTTTATAGTTTAGTGATGAGTGAGTGTAATATCTACAGGGATTCTATATTTCAACATTTCACTTGCTATCATTGAAGATAATTTTAACTTTATTTGGATGACCAAAAATAGATAAATCTTAACTAATAACTAAACAGAATAGCTTTGAATCGAATAGATCGATATATGGAAATCCTAAAGGATTGATTTCATTTATGTTTCATTCATTAAAATTTCAAATCAAATCTGATTTAGCAATGCATAAGTTTATAAACCGAGAATCCCAATTTACTTAACCCATCTCCTGAGTGATAGGTTAAATATATATTCTCAAAATCTTGATTTTGATATCCCTATAAAAATCTGAATATATCTATGGTTCTCTCTTGAAGATTTCATAAAATATAGAAGCTCTCTCGAGCCATCTTATCACGCCCCGCCTTTTGAGGCATGATGCACTATTCTACACTAAAATTCACCATGATTTGCCCGCTTTTAAGGTGTGGGTCGTCTGATCCTAATTTGTCACGCCTTGATTATGGGGCCTAAACAACTCACTTTTTCATTACAAATTCCCTATTTTAAGAGAATATTCTGCTTAAAATTTGACAAAGTTTCCCCTGAAAATATCAAGATTTAAACCTGATATACATCATTAAACAAATAATATAATTTTAATCAATAACCATAAAACAAGAATCTAGACTAACCCATTCTATCCACAGCCAGAACCTGTATCTCACCATGATGGCAATAAACCTTTGGGGAAACATGTTATGCTATCACAATATTATACATCATTTACTAAAACCTACCAATTCACTTCTTCTATACATCATTTATAGTTTTGTACAATTATACAATTACATATTAAACAAATTTCATAGATCAAAAGGGTAAAACTTAGGTTTAAACAAAAGATCACAAGTTTTTCTAGCTAGACAAGATGATTTCCTAGCTAAATAGACAAGGAACAAAGCTAAATGGGGCTAGGTTATAAAAGTGAAGAAAATGAAATTGAACGGAAAGAAAATAGGATGGAATGGGGAGAGAAAATTTGGTTGGGATTTTATAGCTGCTGACTTGAATAAAGCTAAACGGTGCCCATTCAATGTCGCTGGCGCCATCCCGCTGCTGTGCACCGTCGCCATACACCACTGGCATCAGACTGCTAGCCCGCCAAATTTCCTCATTTTTGACATTTTTATCTCCTTTTTTTTAATCTTTTTTCATCATTTTCCACATAAATTTATGGTATAAATTTCACATATTTATACCCCCATATAACTAGAAAAATAAATCAAAATTTCAATTGCATCCACTTGCAATTCACAGAATCTGAAATCATTTCATTTCAAATTGAATTTCACCATTATTGCACTTCACAGAATCTCAAACCATTTCATTTCAAATTGAATTTCACTATTAATTAAGACATAATTATAAAAATTAACACCACAGGTGTTACAAACTACCCTCCTTACAAAAAGGTTTCATCCTTGAAACTTTCATTATCAAGCTATATTCATTCAAAACTCTACAACCACTCAAAGATGAGAATCATACAACCATGACATACAGTCATTCCATTTATGACTTGTATCACTATTCTCATTTAATTCAACCCAATTGCACATCAAAGATATTAAAGACATGTTAATAGTCATTGATTTCAATAATACTTCATAATTTACAAAAATAATTATCCATCCCATCAGTTTCATGAATTCATTAATAATTAATATTCAACACTTGGTTCTATGATTTCAATTAATATCCCCACATCTTGAATCATAGCAAAATATCATCATAAACATAATCACGATATGATCTCAACCAGATCTAAACACTTTATTCGCTCAATCAATGATCAAAATATTCAAGTCCATACAATCTTGTCTTTTTGCAATCTTCATGAAAGCAAACGACATTCATAAAAATCAAACTAATTTTTTCTTACCAATATCATGATTTTACATAACCATAAGCAATGTCAAACAAATACATATCATAATCAATCATTTTTCCAACTTATCTTCCATCACAAGGATGACATCAATCTGATATTGCTCAACTATGATAACTCAACTCATATCACAACACATGCAATTTCAATAATTTCGAGACACAATAATTCCATAACATACTATACGATAACATATACTCATAACAATACAACAGTATCAGACAACGACTATACAATATCAATATCATAC
>JAYJMB010074013.1:0-23320 GCA_036873735.1 Pouteria campechiana | reverse complement strand
TATCCATGGTGTTTATCTGCATGCTTTTCGACATTCCTTCCTTCATTGAGATTTTGTAACATTCTTGGGCGATCTTTTTATCGCCTCTCGCTATACTAACCCCTTTTCCAACTGAAAATTTGACTACAAGGTGGTAGGTGGATACGACAGCTTTCATTTTATTGAAGCCTGGGCGTCCCAAGATGGAGTTGTACGGTGATGGGATGTTGACTATCAGGAAATCTAGGTGGGATGTTACTTTTTCTGGATCGTCTCCCATCGTAAATGGGAGGCTGATGATCCGTTTTAAAAAGACACCTTCTCCTGTGAAGCCGGTTAATCGTCCTACATAAGGTTGTAATTCTTTCTTTGAGATCTTCATTTTTTCATAGCAATGGTAAAAGAGGATGTTTGCTAAGGACCCACTATCAACCATGATTCTTTTTACTTGGTAGTTCTGGATGACGGCTAATATAACCACCGCGTTATTCTGGGGGTCTTCTCCATTCGGATTATCCTCTTGTGAGAAAATGATCAGAAAGTCTTCTTCGTCTCTCTTTCTTTTACAGCTACTTTCCACTGTGTTTACTAGAGTAGGGGGTGGTTTATAGGGCCACCGGATATCACATTGATGGTTCCTTTCCTGGGTTGATTATCTTCTGTAGCAGGGTCTTTCTCTCTCTCTCTCTTCTTGCTCCCTACCCTTTTGGTACTTATCATTCGCCTTTCTGTGATCATCGGCCATGTATTGTAGTAACTTCCCTCTTTGGATGAGCTTTTCGATTTCTTCCTTTAAGATGCGACATTCATCAGTGTCATGGCCAATGTCTTTGTGGAAAAGGTAGTATTTGCTTTGATCTAGATGGCCTCTTCTTTTGATCTTTGGTGGAGAGGGGACTTGGTATCTTTGTCTCTGGATTTCGTGGAGGACGTGGGTGGCGGAGCAGTTAAGAGTGTGCCTGCGAGTATCTCTGTTTGTTGTTATTGTTTTACTTTTCCCGAATCCGTGGGCAGAAGAACATTTGCCCAGTTCCGGGGTGATGTCGACTGTGGCCTCTTTTCCGCCATGAAGGCGGGGATCGCGACCGGCTCCGTTTTCTTTTAACGTCCTCTTCTCTAGTGTTTTCATCTGCATCTATGTGTCGATTCAGCATCTCCAGGAGTTCCAAGTAGTCTTTTGGGGGCCATAGGTGTAGCTGGTATCTGACTTTCAAGTCTGCAATTCCAATTTGGAGTGTTGCTGCTGCGATGTTGTGGTCTAGCTTTTCCATATCTAATGTATACCGATTAAATCTACTCACGTATTCCCAGAGAGTCTCGTTCTCCCTTTGCTTTACCATCATCAATGACCTCACTGTTCTTTTCTGCCTCCGTTGAGCTATAGAACACTTCCAGAAGCGCTCTTCTAGATCACTAAAGGATTTGATGGATTTTGGTATTAGAGTTTGATACCAAGATAAGTCTACTCCTCTGAGTGTTGGCGGGAACTTGTGGCATTTAATGGCGTCAGAGACCCCCACGAGGGTCATCTGACCATCGTATTTGGCGAGGTGATCGTCGGGGTCTGAGGTGCCATCATAACCTTCTAGGGATGACATTCGAAATCCTTTGGGAATTGGCTCTTCCAGGATTTCTGGGCAAAAAGGGGAGCGTTTTGCCGATGCATGCTTCTCTGGCCATCCTTGAGTGTTTCGTTTTTCTAGTTTTGTGGCATCATCTTCAGGGAGTTTTCTTATTCCTGGGTGCGAAGATGCTTCTCTTTCTTGGTCATAGTCGACCTACTTCTGAGTTGGCTCTAATATGGTATGGACGGTGTTTGCTGGGTTGGCGGTGGGAGCACCCGCAACGGGCGTATTTTCAGCGTTTGCCGGATATGCATTTGCCGGATATGGTCTGTGTACACTAGGCAGCTGCGCTCCCAACGTGGGAGCGGTGAGATGGGCACCGGCTCCATCGGGATCCCTGGGTCCGTGTGCTGTAGGACCTCTCTGATGTTGGGGGTGAGGCGGTGCTAGGAGTGCTTCTGCCGTAGCGGATCCGCCTAGATTGTTCCCTTGTTGCATTAATTGTTGCATCATTTGCTGCATCATCTCACGCATTATGTCCTGCATCGCCTGTTGACTTGTTGGGCTGGGCTGAGTCAACAAGTCTCTAGGCGGTGGCACTGTGTTATTCTGATTTGACGTGGACAACGTGTTGTTAACAACAACAGGGAGAGAGGAAGCGTCGTTTGTGTTGTTTATAATGTCGTCCGACATCTTTTTAGATTTTTGAAACGCTTCCCACAGACTGCGCCAATGTTTGGGCAATTCCCAAACGGTATGCTGATGCAGCTTTCGAGATCTTCCCTCCTTAATCCTGCAAGACTAGAACACAGATCAGAGGACGCCGGGGGTGTTCCCGGCATGAACACTCCAACGCTCAAGTTAGTATACGGGATTTTTTAGAGGGAGGATGGAATGAGAACGAACGAGTCTGGCCTGGGGATGCATACCTGGTCCGTATTTATAGATGAGCGAGGGGTGAAGTCGGGAGTCTTGCGATTTAGTACGCAGGGCGAACTAAGAAGTTTACTTAGAGGAGGGATCTCTGGGATGTGCATCCTGACTTTCAGATTTTGCGGGATTTGGGAGAGGTCCCCAAAAAGGATAATATTCTGACGCGGCGAATTGCCAGCTCGACAGCTGACATGTGTTAGAGTTCCCTAACAATATTAAAGGTTTAATAATATTTATACATTTAGTAAATGTTCACAAATCACAATTTCACATATATTAAAGTTAAATAAATGTTAATAACAATCAAATAAAGCTAAATGAAATAGAGATTATACCTATTGATTAAAGGGACAATGTTACAAAGCAGAGGAGCAAAGGCGGCAGTGTTACATTGCTGCTGAGGGGGGCATGTGAGGCAGTGAGGGCCCTACTTGCAGAGTCTCGGTTGCGGCGGTGGGTTTCGTAGAAGAAGGAGAAGGGAGCAGGTGAGGTGAGGGTGGGTTCTGCTAGAGAAGAAGGGTCAGGTGTGGGTGGATTTAATCGGAGAAGGAAAAGGGGGCAACTGCTTATAGAGCCATAGCTGCAGTTGGCCTTAGGTAGGTAGCGTTTGTTGGAGAAGAAGGAGAATTTAGCTGCAGGACAATGACAACGACGGATGGCTTCGATAGAATGACGAGAGGGGAGGGAGGTAGGGGCGCAGGGCAAGCAACTTCTCTATGGCAGAGAGTAGCTGCGCAGGCAATGTTTGCAGGGACAACAGATGAGGGTGAGGTTTGTCGAAGAAGAAGGAAACGATGACAGAGACTAATGGCTTTGGTGGAACTACGAGAGGGGAGGGGAACCAGGGCTTTGGGCATTCTCGTTCTCTTTGGCAAGGGCGTAGGCAGGGACAAAATGATGATTAGGGCTGGATGAATATTAGTAATATATTTTTTATTTATATTAATATTGAAATTGAGTCGGGTCTATTCAATTTGCTCGACCCCTCAACCCGCACTGACCCTATTTCCCAAATTGAGTTGGGTCAAACCCGATTTCAGCAACTCGATTTCTTGATTTTTCAACCCAAACCAACCCAAATTTGGGTTGAGCCAGTCGGGTATCCAAATAGATTTACACTCCTATTTGTGGGTAAAACCAATATTTCTAAATTGTAGGATGCCATGAAAGGTGGATCCGGTATTTCTAATATTGCAAGTTGACATAAAAGATGGATATAGGGCAGTTCTAATATTGCAGGTTGCCATGAAAGACGAATCTGGTAGTTCTAAAATTGCAGGTTGCCATAAAAGGCAGATTCGATGTTCTTGAGATTGCATTTTATATTCTTGAGTAATGGATCCGATATTTCTAAATTTGCATTATATATATATATATATTCCCGAGAAACAGATTTGGTATTTTTGAATTTGCATTATATGTTCTCCAAAGGCAGATCCGATATTTCTAAATTTGCATTATATATTCTCGAGATGCAGATCCGATATTTTTGAATTTGCATTATATGTTCCTAAATGGCAAATCCAGTATTTCTGAGTTTGCATTATATGTTCCCGAGAGGTGGATTCGATATTTCTAAATTTGTATATATTTTTTTGAGAGGCGGATCCATTTTTAAATTTGCATTATATATTCCCGAGTGGTGGATTTGGTGTTTTCGAATTTGCCTTACATTTTCCCAAGAGGTGGATTCAGTATTTCTGAATTTGCAATATATGTTCTTGAGTGACGAATTCGGTATTTTTGAATTTGCATTATATGTTCTTGAATGCCCAATCCGATATTTTCAAATTTGCATTATATGTTCCCAAGAGGCGGATCTGGTATTTTCAAAATTACATTATATATTCATAAGAGGCAGATTTAGTATTTTTGAATTTGTATGATATATTCCTGAGTAGTGGATTTGGTATGTCTGAATTTGCATTATATATTCTCGAGAGATAGATCTGGAGTTTTTGAAATTGCAAGTTATCATGAAAGGTGGATCTGATTTTTCTACAATTACAGGATGTCACAAAAGGTGGATTTGGTATCTATATGATTGCAGGTTACCATGGAAGGTGGATATAGTATTATTTATTTATTATTTTGAATAAATACATCAAGATATCTAGGTGTTATCCAATTTATTTACATTTTATTATGGCTAGATGGATGTTGTTCAATCTATGATTATTATTCATGACTTTGAATTTCCCAAGTTGAAAATACTCATTGAAAATATTGATTACACAAATAGCTTTCATTAGGATTTTAGCTACCTGTTTTCAACAGATTCAACAACAAGACCCTAAATAGCGAAACTTGTCAACTATAGAATAAAGAAAATAAATAACCAAAAAGCTCAAACACTTGAGGATGTATTATCAGTAAAACTCTTCCTAACTCATTATATGTTAATTGAATATTAGTCCATATGAAAAGATTTTCCCTTTTCACTAAATTATTCTATTCTATTATTACTCTTTCTAACAAAATTTGCACCAAGGAACAAAAGTATGGTATTAGGAAACCACTAGGCTTTATGGAGCCGAAGGGCATACTCTGTAGAATCATCGGTTCCCCAGTTCTATGGAGTAGACGGTCTCCCGGTTTTATGGAGTCAAAGGGTGCACTCTATGGAGTTGTTAATTCCCTGGCTATACAAAGTCAACGGTCTCCCAGTTTTATGAAGCCTAAGGGCGCACTCTATGGAGTCGACACTCCTAGTTCTACTAAGCCAAAGGCACACTTTACGAAGTCATCAGTCTCCTGACTCTACGGAGCCGAAAGGAGTACTCTACAGAGTCAAAAGGCGCACTCTACAAAGTTATCGAATTCCCGGCTCTATGGAGCCGAAGGATGCCCTCTATGGAGTTGTTGAATTCTTGGCTCTACAAAGCCGTTGTATTGTTGCCTTGAAAAAGAATAGGATGTCGACTTCACAAGTCATTTATGAAAAAGATTGGTTCAACGAGGTTGAAAGGCGGCGGTAAAGAGTAAAAGTCATTTAAAATGAAGCTGTTACATGACTCTAAAAAGTTGATTTTTGCATTATTTATCACACTTATGACATCTTGGAAGCACCATTCAAACAGAAACATGTGGAAGCATTAAAGCATGCATAGAAGATCAAGCAAATGAGAAGATGAGTTCCACCACATCTCCTTGAGGGGAGACTAGTGTTAAGGAACTCTAACATTGATACTCATCGTCTAGTTGGCATCATGCCACATCAGATATCAAGCCTAATGGGATATCTCTTTCAGCTACTACACGGTCCTGCGAGATAAGGAATGGGGATGCATATTTTCGTGGAATCCTCATCCCATCTATGTATATATCCCTATATACGATATCCCTCATGCTCAACTATAAATATACTAGGTATACACTCTCTTGAATAAGCTCGCTTTATTATTCACACCCCCTACTAAGGTCCCTTATTAACTTGAGCTCGTAGTGCTTACACTGGGACCAACCCCAGCTCCCTTTGATGTTTTTTCTATCTTATAAGATCTCTATTCATGATTATCTAGAGAGCATATTTGGGGACAACCAAAACAATAATATTTTGTAGGGAAGACCAACCTATACATGATGATATGTGGAGCCCATTTAGTCATGGGTGTTGGAATCTTTGTGAACATCAAGCTAGGTGGAGGTCATAATAATTTTTAGATAATCTTCATTATAAAAATATTCAAAATATTATTTCTTTGAAATTTTTAAATAATTTAAATTAGACATTTATTAGGCTATAATAAATAAAAATATGAAATAATATGCTTTTAACATTGATATATTAATATTAACATTATTATATGGGGAAATTATTTCTATGGTTAAGTTTCATTTAGAGCCCACCTTGATAATCATTTGAATTCGAGTTAATTATTAATATTTTTAGCTAAGAGTCCAAAAATCATCTTAATCAAATATTTATATGGGCTATAAAATTAAATAATTTAAGATGAATATCAACCCATTAAAATTAAGATTTTTTAAGATACAAAAGTAGACTGTATTATAAATTTTGAAGTGAAGATTATATTATTTCATCCGAAATAATATAATCATCTTACAAGAATATTTATATGTGTTGAACATGAAAGTTTTAGTCTTTATTTTTATCTTTCCAATGCATCAAGAATCATATTATTCTAAATTTATATGAGAAAGTTATAGTTAAAAAAGTGCAATTGTCTATAGAGCTTCACATTCGTCTACTATTTCATCTCACAAAAGGCATCACTTTGAAGGCTCACAACTCATATAAGATGGATAATTCAGACAAAGTCATCAACATAAAAGTTGTAGCCCCTAAAATTATTTGTCGAATGCAAAATTCTGAGTTCATATGAGAAAGTTACATCTAAAACAATGCAACTCTCTCCAAAGATGTCTAAAACATCAATTTCGGATGAAAACAAAAGGCGATACTTTGAGGGGCTACGACTCAAAATACAAGTAGAATCAAGAAAAGTGATTAACATAAAAGTTGTAGATCTTGAAATTATCTATCCAACACAATAAAAATCACTTAATTTGGAGTTTATATGAGAAAGTTATGATAATTTTACTAAAATTACTTTAGAACATAAAGTTCTCCGAAGCAGAATAAAGAACTCCAAAGTTCTCCGAAGTAGAATAAAGAACTTCAAAGTTCACTTCAAAGTTCTCTGAAGTAGAATAAAGAACTCTGAAGCAAAATAAAGAACTTCAAAGGTTACTTTAGGGAACTCCGAAGCAACGCTTATTCACTCTAAAGTTCACTTATTCACTTCGAAAGAGGAATTCAAATTTTTGCTCGATCTAAAGTGCATCCACAATAAGAACCAAAGTTTGAAATCAAACTTAGTTATTTTTTCATATGTTAGATATTGTTGTCCTAACTATCATCAGTAATATATTTTTAACAATGGAGTTCCACAATGATCAGCAATTGCAATCATCTGAGTTATTTTTGGAAGCAAGGTTCTTTGCATATGTTGCTAAATTTCTAGATGTTTTTGGAATGCATAAACTGTTGCAATATTCGAAAGGAATCTTTTAAAAGGGTTCTTCGCATATGATGCCGTTGTCACCAAGGAAGTGCTAAGAGGAAGGTGCAGAAAGAATGTTGATAAATAATCATGCGAATTTCGAATTCGGCCATCCAGCGCCCTCCGATGGTGTTGGGCATAAATTTGGAAACAGGATATAAAGCTTAGGCACTGATTTAGGAAATCCGAAAGGATGGGCACTGAAATGGGATTGTCAGCAAAATATGAGTACATATTTGCAAAATACTCATTTTAATTTATATCATTTTCCTTTGTTGCCACCTATTAATTGTCTGATTTTGATATTTTTTAAATTGAGATAATATTTTATATTATAAAGTTTTTGGAGCGGTGTGATGATTTAAAGATACATCGTGTGGCCCACATTTCACCCCGGTTAAAGAGGGAATCTGAAACTGGCGCTACAGACGATCCGCTTCCCGATTTTGAACACTCAATAAAATCTTTGTTCGTCCACGTGAGGGTAAGAGAGGGTGGCTGTAACTTAGTGTTACAGATAATTCATCTCCCTAACTAAGTACCCTTCATGAATATCTCCTTTTAAATATCACTGCGGTGACGTGGCATCCATATCGGGGGCGACAGGTTTCACCAGGATCCTCCTTCCAAAAATATATAACGGATCCGCATGAGTTAATCCAACTTTACCCAAGAGGATTTTCCATTCAACTGTGTGAGAAAAGTACCAACCGAGGCTCAAAATTTGAAGTCCCAATGAATTGCCTGTCGTACCAAGCACCAAGCGTGGTCCAAGATGCGTCATGCATGCACGGAATGTTTAAATCTTGATTCGACGACACATACTTCGACACGGATACAGTTGTTGCTGACATCATTTTGATTTTATTTCCATCCATTTCAACCAAAAAAATGCACGCTACCGGTCAGAAGCACGCTTCCCACTGCATCTCCTTCAATCGCTCTGGCTGAACGGATTTATTTCCCTTCCTCGGCAGAAGAAGATGATGACGGTGGCGAAACTGGTATTATCTTCTGCGACGAAGACTCTTTCCTTCTTCCCAAACAAGATACAGCAACGCCAGCAGCTCGCCGCCCTTTTCTCAACCTCCCTCCTCTTTGATGATACGCAGAAACAGGTCCTCCTTCCATTTCCATTGCTGCCCGATCGATTGTTCACCTCTTATTTGGATTGCCCAGTGATGAATTCTTTATTTTTGATTATTTAATGGTGGATGATGATTTCGTTTTTGTTCAGTTCAAAGAAAGCGTCGCGCAATTTGCACAAGAGAATATCGCTCCGCATGCTGCTAAAATAGATGCGACGAACAATTTCCCAAAAGTATGAATGGTATTACGAGCTACGAGCTGAGATTGTTTTGGCGTTGGATTTTGGAAGTCTGATTCTTGCTTTTGGCTAGGACGTTAACTTGTGGAAGCTCATGGGCGATTTCAACCTCCTCGGCATTACCGCGCCAGGTATTGCCATTCGATCCAAACGGATGTTAAGATAGCTGATTTTCACATCCGTCCTATAAGGCGTTAAAAAAGATTGACATTTTCAATGTTACTGGATCGAATTTGGAAGCCTGAATAGCTATTTTGAGTGCTTTGTCTTTATTTCTTTGACAAATATCAATGATTACTGAAGTTGCTTGCTTAGGCTCTTATGGTCGATGCTTTGCTTTAATTGTTCCCAGATTTTCATTACCACTTGTATCTTCCTCAATCCTTTTTTTTTACTGGGTCTGTGGTTTTCTGTTTCTTCCATCATAATTTTCTTCTGGGGCAGGTAACGATTCAATGGTTTTCTGACAATTCATTTGCATATTGTGTTTGTCTTGCTTTTGTTACAAACTTTAACACACCTAGATTTGGCCAATGTGAAGCATTGTTCACTTTAAATCCACTAAATCCCATTTGCATGTAGAGCCCACATGGTTTTATCCTTTTCGGCCAACTCTCAAGCCCAAAAGTCACCTCACAATGACTTGCCACAGTTCACACTTGAATATCTAATCTTAAGTAATATTGGCTTCAAAATCAACTCTCTTACCGACTTGAGATCATATTGGTTTTGACTTGATTTAAAGTCATATTGGTTTCGAAACTAACTCTCTTACAAACTTGAGATCATATTGGTTTCGAATCAATGATCTCAAGTTATATTGGTTTTGAATCCCTGATTTCAAGTCATGGTTTACAACTCTCTTATCAAGTTGAAAGCAGTGTGAACTGTGGCAAGTTATTGTGAGACACCTTTTGGGTTGAAGAATTAGCTCAAATGGACAAAATTGTAAGGGCTCTACATGCTAGTAGGATCTGGTCAGCTAAAAGCAGATAATATTTTATATTAGTTGGAGTTGGGTTTGTTATAAATGGTATTAAAGCCACTTTTTGGCCACTATCATGTAAGTAGATAAATGGTGAAAGAAATCCTGAGATATATTTGTTGATTGCCTAAGTCATTATAAGATGCCTTTTGAGGCTAGAGAGTTAGCCTAAATGGACAAAACTGTGAGGTCTCTAAATGTTAGCGGAATCTGATGGGCTTAAAATGCATAATTATTCAAATTGAATAGAGTTGAGAATATTATAAAAGGTATCAGAGCCTAGACTTTGGCCACTACTATATGAACAAATATGATGGGTTCACACTAGATGCATAGTAAAAGAGATGTTGCAATATGTTTGGTAATACTCTAAGTCATTGCAAGGTACCTTTTAGGCTGAAAAGTTGACTCAAAGGAATAAAACCGTGCAGGTTTTGAGTGCTAACGGAATTTAGTGAGACTAAAGCGAACAATACTTCATATTGGCTAGAGCAGTATTACACCAATTGACTTGTCTGCTGCTGGTGTATTCTCTATGACTTTTGATGCATTTTCAATTTGAACCAACATGTCTTTAATCAGGAACAATACACATCACACCTGTGTTGAATTTTTTTGTAATACTTATTAAATTTCTGCATTGGAATGTTTGCTGTGATGCTATACATTTTGAAATTGACTATTTATTAGATTCATGCATCTTATGCAGAGGAATATGGGGGGCTCAGCCTTGGTTACTTATATCATTGCATTGCAATGGAAGAAATCAGTCGTGCTTCTGGATCTGTGGGACTTTCATATGGAGCTCATTCAAACCTCTGCATCAATCAGTTGGTATGTCTAATGTTCTAATTTCAGTTTGTGGATTTATTTAATGTCCCTCTAAAATTGTCTGATCACAGAGATTTCTATTCGTGTGCAGGTGCGCCATGGGAACGCTTCCCAGAAGCAGAAGTATTTGCCTAAGGTGCTGTTTTGCTGTTCTTTTTGCTTATTTTCAGGGAAATAGATCTACATGGGTTTCTGCTTTTAGCAGATCTTTAGATCTGCTCAAATCTTATTATCAACAGTGGTAAAATACTAGTTAATCCTGTACTCCTGCTATGATTTGGAGTGGCAAAAGAAGGAACAAAATTCCTCAGATCTTGTTCAGGGCAAACAAGCTTAGCCAAAGTAAGGGATCAATCTTAACAAGCAGTAGTTCTAAATTCCCTTTGGGTGCTTAACTACATTTCTCAACTGAACTAGCTGTTATTTTCAAGTTTCAACAACAGATTTAAGCTGATTACATTTTAATCCTTTTGCATACAAGGGGAATTTTAGCTTATTCCTCTTCCTTGCTCAAAAATGTTTAACCATGCTTGAAAAGCAATATCCTAATGTTAGAAGTCAATAATACAATGTATTATCCCTATTCCTAAGTTGTGATAGCTTCTATGGAATTCCTGTTGGCAAATTTTTTCCCTTTGTTCATCGTCTATCTCTCAAGTATTGATTTTGATTTGGCTATGTTTCTTTGATTTTCCTCTTATGTAAACATGTGTGTAGTTAATGATCAGGATAGAAAATTGTGATGCCTAAGTAAATGTTTTGCAAGTTAAACTAGATTTTGCATCAGCTTACATCACTATGGCTTGCACTTGATTTACTATAATCTTCATCAGTGATTTGAACTAGAAACAGAGCATTTTAATGATAAATGCTTGGGTAACTGTAGTTCTATGATCTAGGTAAATTTCTGTCATCTTTCTAGGCTGCTTTATGATCTCTATGATAAGGAAAATGTTCATCATTCGTAAGTATTATGCTGATATAATTTCAGGAGATGAGTTCTTTTTTGCCTAGTTCTATCAGTTTTCTAATTTCCAAATACTGATACCATACTATACTTTCATGTGAAGTTAATTAGTGGGGAACATGTAGGAGCACTTGCAATGAGTGAACCTAATGGTAACTTACCGTCATATTCTGCAGTTACATTCTTATTTTATGCTGAGGTGTAACAAGTGTCAATGTTATGCTTTCATTCTTGATTCCTGAATTCTGTCTTGTGCTTCAGCTGGTTCTGATGTTGTTAGCATGAAGTGCAAAGCTGATCGCGTTGATGGCGGTTATGTTCTAAATGGAAACAAGGTGTGGTGTACTAATGGACCAGTTGCTCAGACATTGGTAATTTCATGGACCTTTTCTTTTCTTTTTTTTTTTTTTTTTTGCCGGCGGGTGGTAATATTGCAAGGAAATAAATAGAAAACCAAGCTGGACCTTCATTCTATTTAGTCATTAATTCTCCTTTTTTTTTTTTTTTATCTTAGTTGCAGAATTCTGCTAACCTGATAGTCCTCAAAATTTCCAGCTGTAAATTCCTAGTCCTAACACAAAGAAAATTGAGTCTTCTCTGCTGCCTGTTCCTAAATTGCATGAGTTGGAGCAACCGTGTGCCATTTATGACATGCTTTGAAACTGTTATTGTCCATCGAGCTGGCAATATCAATTGCTATTGCATCTCCAACCATATTATATACAGACTTAAAGATATGTTCATAGTTCATACTATTTTTTAATCACAAGATGCTCTACGATTCTGAGATTTCTCTAGAGATAACATTTTGTCTCTGCTTTTTCTAATGATCAACTGCATTTATCGTTGGCACGGAATGATTTTTGGTTTGAAAAATGAAATTTGTGTTAATTTTGAGAGCATGATGATTTATTTTACACTTTCCATCTGCCTTCCATTTGGATAACTGTTTATGTATGCATTTTCATTAATCATTCTTTCATGTTAGGACTTTCTCCTCATTGTGCAGGAATTGTTTTGAATGGTTATGAGAGCCATTTGGACTTTCGTTTTTCTCTCATAGATATGGTCTTAAATGATTCTTTTGATTTCTTCCAAGGAGGAGGCTTGCTTGAATGGTACTTGCACAGTTCTTTTGCCTTTTGGTGTCTCTGATATGGTCTGTGGAACAGGTTGTTTATGCGAAAACAGACCTCGCAGCTGGATCGAAAGGAATCACAGCATTCATTATTGAGAAGGAGATGCCAGGGTATTTATATGGCATATTCAGCAATTACTCATTTGCATTAAGAATATTGTTTTACTCCCTTTTCAAGAGCCATTTATGGACAACAGAATCCAATATAAAGCCAATTATTTTGCTCACTTTTTTCCTGTTTATGTCTATTTCTCTGGCCCATGGGAAATCTAAATTCGAAACTCGTCAAATAAATGAATGGTGCTCAGTGAACGTTATGAACCAGAGTTTATTTACCTTGATGTGATACATGACACCATCAACTGGCACACAACGATAACTAGAAAACTATAAAATGTGCAAATCATAGAACTATAATTTCTCAACATGACTGGCATCTGGGATTAATGATTTGTTGTACCATGACTGCTCAGTATTGAATGACACTCTCCATATCGATTCAATGATAAGATGGATTGACTGCCTCTTGTAGCAACCTAACTTTGAAATTTTTTTTAGTGTTCTTTAAACAGATGTTTCTACCGATATGAAATCCATTACAAAGCTAATCCTTCTGCTGTCAATTTCCTGTTCGTAGTGGTGTTTTTTGATAGTTTGGTTCATTTTATTTTCTGTCACTGTTATTGCTCTTTCCTTTGCTTTTTTTGGCATTTATTTTTTTTGTTTTAAAGGGCCTTCTAATGTTCTATGACCATTTTGCACAGTTGCTTATTATGACCAGCCACCATTCTAGCATAAATAAATAGATACTCAGCATTTTAAGGGCAATTTTTCTTTCTTTTGTTTTTTTTTTTTTTAATAATTATGAGGGCACCATTGTGGCTTCTTTCTAGCATAAGGTTATACTTGTGAACTATACAGGTTCGCTACTTGTAAACCATTAGGTTCAAGCAGAACTTTGTTAAAAAAAAATTCTTGAGTCTCCTTGTCACTCAAAAAACATTTGAAACCTAAAGGCTTCAACAAAGGCCACACTGAAGATCATTGGACGCCTTCTTTTGGAGTTCTCTGTGATTTCCATGGAATCTTCTTTCGGGTCCTGAAGGAATTCAGCCTCATTTTAATTTGTTGTCTGAGGAAATGTATAATGAAATCCTTCTCCAAAGAGCAATTTGGATTGGTTCTTCAATGCGTTATTGTCCATTTGCAAAAGAAGGTGAAGTCATGGACTATTGAAATTTGCCAATGAGGCATGAGTATGTTGAACTTTTAAAATTTCCCGTTTCGATGGGGAGAGTTCGGCTTTCTTTTATGTTTCATCTGTGCATCAAGCAAGGTAGCCTGCAATGATGCGAGCATCCTTCAATGGTGAAAAGATAATGCTCATTGCATTTAGGGACTCTGCAACCGATAAATTTCAATTTGCACCTTGTGGGCTGAAATTCCTTTATTAAATCTTCACAGGTTAGGTTAGGCATTACACCTGACTAACTTGAGACAAGTGACATGAAAATGAATTCCCAAAAGAGAGCTGCAAGACCTACTATTTCTTGTAATACCATATAAAAAATATTATTTGGGAGCTGAGATCTGTTTTCGCTATATATATCTGCGAGACTAGTAAAAAAAGGCTCTTATCCATGTTGTAACATAGAATGCTGTCATTTCAGATGATTCTCCAATCTTCTAACCGTTTTTTTTCAACTCTTGAATCCATTGACTTGTTCCTGCAGCTTCAGTACAGCACAGAAGTTAGACAAACTTGGCATGAGAGGCAGCGATACGTATGCTGTGCTTATTCTCTTATGCATTCCATACATAAGTTTGGCACTGAAAATTTTTTAATGTTTACTTTTGGGAAATATTCTACAGATGTGAGCTTGTCTTTGAAAATTGCTTTGTTCCTGATGAACATGTGCTTGGGCAGGAAGGAAAAGGTATTAGCAAAATTTGAGATCTCCAAAGTTGTAATTTGGTCTTAGAGAGCACGTATGATTATAAGAACTTTATTTACATTCTAAATCACCTTAACATTGAAAATCCATTTGCGGCTATGATCAGACAAAATGGTTCCTCCTTTAAAAGAAGTAATTTATCAAGTTACCGCCTGGATGAAATTATTAGATACGACAATGACATTAACCACCCTTACATGTTTAGATTTCATACTGTTGTTACGTTTTTACTTAAAAATGATCCTTTTATATTTGATGGACAATATTGCTTCTTAATCAAATAGTGTGTGAATCTTAATCACAGTGGCATAAGATGATAACAAAGATTGTAGATAATTTGTCAGTAAAATTCTCTTTGATTTGAGGGCTGAAGGCAGTGCTTGTAGTCGCTTTAATCAAAATACAAACTAGCTCATTTGTTCATCATATTCTTATTTGTAACCCTATTTATGCTGCAAAGGCTTCACTTTGAAATGCATGCAAAATTTTAAACACAAAAGGTTATGATTCCTCAAAAACTCTGACTACCGTATTTGAAGTTATCACTTTGTCAATCCACCTAACCTATGGTCCCCCAGATGTATTTCTACCATAATTTTGTTGTAGAACTTTTTACTGGTGGATTCACCAGCTTTCTATCATTGGCTTCTGGCAGAATCTTCCATCCTTGCTTAATCTTATGGAATTGGTAATCACAGAATCCAATTCTGGTGCCTTTTTTAGAGTTACCAGCATTGGTTGTTTTTCCACAAATTTTATGGAACAATGATCATCAGGAATTTTGACATGCTGCAATTGATAATTGTTACAGGTGTTTATGTCATGATGTCTGGTCTTGATCTGGAGCGGCTTGTTCTGGCAGGGGGCCCTGTTGGTCTCATGCAAGCATGCCTGGATGTTGTTACTCCTTATGTTCGGCAGCGAGAACAATTTGGTCATGCAATTGGAGAATTTCAGTTAATACAGGTTTTTATTTGTTACAACATCCAGCTTATCTTCATTCCTTATCGCAATATTTTTGGTAAAAAATGGAATGTCTTTCTCAACTAAAACTATCATTAACCAACATGTTACTGTAGGGAAAAATGGCTGACATGTATACTTCCTTACAGTCATCAAGGTAATAATTCTTGGTTGAATTTTCCACTCTTCTTCTTGTTGTTACTGTTGCAATTTATCATTAGTAGCTTCTAATGAGAATCAACTTTTCAGATCATTTGTGTATTCTGTAGCAAGGGACTGTGATAATGGAGTCATTGACCGCAAGGTGCTCCTTATGCATTTTCATATTTCTTCATGTTTTAATTTTTACCAGCGCCCACAGTTTCGCTAAAAGGAAAAATTTTGCTAAGCCTAAAAGGAGAAAATTTTTCTAATTTCGGATAAATTATTGATGATTTTGTCAAACTATTTTGCTAAAGAAATTAGGAAAATGGGTAAAATGTAGGAATTTTTTCATAAAACTTCTTGATAAATCATAATAAATCTAATTGCACATGAAGAATAAAAAATATTATTTTAAATGTCAACATATATGAAGTAAAGAAGACATACCAATAATACAAATATCGATAAAACAAAATTCTTAGAAGTTATTTTAATAGAATACCCAATCTACAACTTCTTTCAATTTACATGATGAAAAATCTAAGAAATAAAACACTAATAAATCATAACAAATTCAAATTATCTACAGAAAAGATGCATTTTCCCCTAAAAAAATTTTAAAAATAAAAAATAAAAAAATTCAAAATCCATCTCATACTGCTGGTTATTTGAAATCGAACCTACTTAGATCCAAATCAAATTGCAATCGATGCTGAAAATGGGAAAAACTTCCTCAAAATTCTGCTGCGGACGTTCACTTCCTCCCATAGCCAAGTTGCCCTCGATTTTCTCCTCTAAATCAGGTTCCAATTCACATAGATGTTGTATTCGAACACTCCACTCATGCTTTGGGAGCAATGGAAGTCGATTTGAAGTCTGCAAATCGCGAAAACGCTAACTGTAGCACGTTGTCAGCGAGATGGGGGCATCCTACTCCTCTTCTTGTAGATTTCAAGCCCCCAAATTGACGTTAATGTGTTCAAAAATGGATCTCGAAACATCTATTGTCGATTTTAAAGGGGGAAAATTGATTTCAATTGGGCAACAAGGGGTTTAGGCATTGGTAGGCACGCTGTTGACTTACGATCTTCAAATCGAGGCTTCATGCAAAGGGGTTTCGAAATCTATTTTGGGGAAGATTTGGGTGGGTTTCGGACACTCACAGAAGGAGAATAGTGGCGCATATGGGCTTTAGGGCATCCGTTCGACTTTTGGGGGGAAATTTTCGGCTAGATTTTCCAGCTTTTAGGAATATATTGCCAAGAAATTCATGCATTTCTCGAGAAGTAGGGGAAATTTTCGAAAATTTCCTCATTTTTTGAAATTATCTCCTAATAATGCAATTTGCATATGTTCCCTGGCGAGAAAATTTCGCTGGAAGGGGAAAACAAAATTTTCGGCGAAATTTTAGCCAAAATTTTTGAGTTTGCGAGCACTAATTTTTACTAATATCATATGTTCCCTATTCCTTGAGTTTTTCATGCAAAATTTGAGATTCAATCAAACTCAATTGTCTTGAATATTAGTAATTTATGAAGTCGGAAACTTTATTTGGTTTATTTGATAGACTAGTTATTTGCACAAGCTTTGCATGTGAAATCACCATAAGCACTAGTGCAAAATCAATAGAGATAATATGTATTTTCTACATGTATATTGTGCCATTGGGTTTAAAACGAATTTTCTTATTTCATGCATGTATTTTTTATATTAGCAAAATATGGTTTTGTAGTTTTTTATACTTTTAGACTAATGCATGATTATGTTGATAATTACAAGCATCTTGGAAATAAGCTACGTGGCCGAACTCTACTAAAAGAAGAAAAACACAATGTATGTAGGTAATTGTAGTTAGCTTCAGGTATATGTTAGAACTTACAACATATAAAATTATACTACTAAAATCAAAAGGGGTCATATAAAAATCTTATAGAAGTGGAACTTGCATTTGTGAGACAAAACATGAAACAGTAATTTCTGTTGAAGAATGATTAAATGCTCTTCCTCTTACTGCTGTTATATTGTGGAGAGTACTTGGGAACATTAAAAATAGGTACGCAGAGCATTCTACATGAGGATATGTCAACTTCATTAATTATACTTGGTTGCCATTACAAGAGTTCTCAATAGGTATTGAATCTTCATTAGAGCATGACATTTCTGTAATTGGCAGCCAAAGTTTTTTAGTTTTTCCTTCTGCAATTGACATATTTGTTCACACCAAATATTATTATAAATGAACTAATATAAAATATTATGAATATAAAAATATTCATAATTATTTGTTTGCAAAAATGCCATAGTAGTTTATATCACAAAAAGCTTGTAATTTTAATATTACTTCAGACTTAGTCTGAAGATTATCATTATATTTTGATGCATATTTTTAGTTCTCATTGTCAATGACTCCACTAACTTGTTGGTGCATCTAGGCAGTTTAATTTTGCAAAATAAAACATCACATGTGGTGGAAATAACTACATGAATTTGCAACATAAAATTGCAGGAATATTTTTTGATTTTATAAACCCAAGGCATCCTAAAATTAAAAGAAAAACAACAACAAGGCAAAGAGGAGGGATGAGGAGCAAGCAATCCATGGCTAAACAACTGCAAGGAAAGAGAAGAAACACATTATATAATATGTATGGACTGCTATGAAAGGTGGAGATGGCCACAGCACTCTCATTTCATTGATTGCCCCCTCTTGTGACAATGCCCAGCTATCAATGCATCTTTCATCATAAACAGGAACTCTTCCCTCTTGACATAATCTTCTTTCACTGTCTCTTTTCCTCTATTGTGGCTGTTCTGTGGTCACCATAAATGGTTTAGAAACTTCCTCAGTAAACTACATTGTTTATTCCTCATCCATCCTATGTAAATTCTCATTCAATAACTTTTTATATTTTGTTTATTGATCAGAGATCAGAAACTATGCCTGTAGGAGGAATAAATTTATCAAAATAGAAGGGTTATAAGAGAACTAGGGGAAGGGCCTCCAAAGACCTAGTTAGAGGTTATTAGGAAAGATATGATAGTGCTTGGGCTTGTTGAGTGCACAACTCAAAACCAATGAGAATGGCACAAAAGAATCCATATAGCTGACCCCAGGTAGATTGGAAACCACCTTTAATGATGATGATTTTGTTTGTTGATGAAAATCAAAGCACTTCAAATTTTTCAACAAGAAGTGTTAATAGAAGTTGTGTTTCTATGATGTTTGAATGATATGTGATCTGTACATATGTATATTTCCAGGACTGTGCAGGAGTCATACTATTTGCAGCTGAAAAAGCCACTCAAGTCGCTTTACAGGTCAACTCATTCATAATGAAGCATTTGTCTCACCTATCTCGTCTAGATAGACTTTATGCTCCCATTGTTTCTTTGAACATAAAGACCCAGAAGTGAAGGAGATGGTAAAGGCTGGAAATTTTCTTTTGGATTTATTAACCGGTTTTTGCAAAATTTGCGTGTTAAGGCAAGCCAAAGAATAAACAATCTTTGAAATGATAGTAAAACGTTGTCAAAAATTTAAATAAAAAACACCATTTTGAATGGCTTAGAGCATCTTTGTATTATTTAGAGTTCAGCAGATGCAGATTAGCTTAGAGCATCATCATTTGAATAGTTCAAAAGTATTTATCTATGGCTGCTTACTCTGTTATATGCATCGGTGTGGCAGGCAATCCAATGCCTTGGTGGGAATGGATATGTGAATGAATACCCCACTGGGCGCTTACTTCGAGATGCAAAACTATTTGAAATTGGTGCTGGGACAAGTGAGATTAGAAGAATGATCATTGGGCGAGAACTCTTCAAGGAACAGTGAACAGAAGCATCATCCATGTTCTTACAGTCAAACCAATGCCTCTGCTGTGAGAATCAGCAATTCTATGATACGCCAGGGTTGCATTGGCTTGATTTTTCCTCATATCAATGAATTGGCGTGGGGAGCAGTGAGGTCAGGAAAATAATCAACCACTATTCACAGAATAGCTGCATCTTATCTTTCAACTAGCATAAATTATAAGATCATGACTGAGGCATGCATGATATGCAGCATACCTGTGACTTGTAGTATTCTAGAACAAAATTTCAGCCTTCGGTTCTTAATCATTATGTAATTTGAGACAGCTAATCTGCTAATAAGTATTTGTTATCGTAATCCACACTAAATGAATTGCTGTATCTAGTTCTACTCGAAGAGAGAATAAGTGAGACATACTAACTCTTTAACCACTGTCGAATCTGAAACTAAATCAATATTTTAAATTTGTGATAAAAGTGTTGCTCCAACAAAGTGGCAAGCATCCAAGACCATTTAAATTTGTTATGAGAGGTGGGTGGGGTAATTCAACCTGTACAAACTCAAATTATTAAGATAATGCATGATATACTTGGAGCAAAGCATATCAAAAATTTGTAGCACTTTGGGCCAATTCTTGGTGCTTATTTTACTCTTTAAACACTGTGCGAAGATAGTCACCACAACAATCATTCGTGACTGTCATCTGGATTTCAAGCTTTAGGTGAGTTATCACAATATAACTATCTTTTGAATTCATAAACTAAAGATGTTGAATAAGGAAGTTTCTATCTCAACTATTTTTCGTGTAGAACTCTCTCTGATATAAAGGAATATAATAACAACAAAGTGACAAATGAAGAAATTATGTGCCTTTTAGTAGGATAATATAAACATTACAAATTTAAAACTCTCTGACAATGGGACACTTGTTTCTGTTCGTAGCCTTGATTTGCTTCTAGTGAGAGGGGATTGATAATGCTTTACAAAATTTTCCGTTCTCGTTGGCTGCTGTGAGAGATGGTTATGCTTTACGGTGGCTCATTGCTCTTCCCTAGCATGCCATTTCATCCTGGTCTAATTCGACTCTAGCTTTTTATCATCTGATTTTACGAATATCAAATAAGAATTATGCCTAAACATGCATGGGTGTTGTGACCTCATGTTGTGAGTTAAGGCATTGACTTATTTTACGTTAAGGTAGCTCAACATGAGGTTGCATTGTAAGGGTTTTTGCAAAATAGATTCTGTAATTTTACCTAATTACAAAATAAACCATGCTCTATGGTATTTTTACAAAATAAACCCTCAAGTTTCAAAATGTTATAGAACAAATCTCGACCGTGACATTCATGACATGATTTTAGATATAAAAAGGATTTAATGTAGTTTTTTAAAATTTTGGAACACATTTTAAACTATATCAATGTATTTAATATCTAAAATCATATCATGAACACATTTTAAATTGACCATTTTAGGTAATTGAGTTCAATAGTTTAAAGAAGCAAAGAAATTGATAAGGATATTATATATAGAATTCAAGCTGGGTAGAATAAATCTTGTTCTACTTTGAAATTTTTATTTGACTATTGAGTATGAATCAAATTAGAAGAAAAGTTTTATATGAGAACTATGAGATTGACTATGCTTTATGTTGTAGGATATTGGAGAGTTAAAGAATAACATGTACAAAAAATAAGTATAGCTAAAATGAGGATGTTGAGATGGATAAACAATAAAACAGAAAACATAAAATTAGAATGAAGTAATACAAAACAACCTAAAGCTAGAATCTATTAAAGGTGGTTTGATTATGTGAAATGAAAATTAGAAATTGCACCGATTAGAAAGCATGAATTGATTAATATAGAAGGTCATAAGAGAACTAAAAAAGGCAAAAAAAGAACATGGTTAGAAATTATTAAGAAATATTTGAAAATGCTTAGGATTATTGGAGATATAACCCTAAGATTGATAAGAGTGGTAAACAAAATCTACGTAGCTAACCCCACTTAGATTGAAAAGAATTTAAAATGATTATGTATAATCAAACTATCCAAACAAAGGTGAGAAGTGCTGATGGATGGTTCACATCAGCCAAACTAGGGGTGCAACTCAGTCCGTTTGGGTTAGTTCTTGGTTGACCCTACCCTAACTCTATTTATAAAAATCCTACCCTACCCTATATTTAAGTTAGTTTGGTTTCAGGTAGAACTTACCAGACTTTTTTTAAAATAGGGTCGGTTCCGTTCCTGGTCCAAATTAATTCTTTCAAAATTAAGTTTGATTGAATTATCAACTAATAGTATATTCCTAGTTATATATAATCTAAGTATGAATAAAGAACATTCTTTCAAAGTAAAAAAAAAATATGTCATAAAATACAAATGAAAGTTTGGACTTCAAGCCTTTGTTGGCTTACCTCATGTCCACAAGATATTTTAATTATACTTGATTGTTGCACCCATCATAAATACTAAGGTAGAGATAATTAGTAATTTATTAAAAGATGAAAAGTAGAATACATTGAGTAATCTTTAAGCTTTAAAATATAAATGCATGTGCTATGTAATAGTAAATATTTCACTGCTATGTAATACCTCATATCCCTTTGAAGTCCTATTTCCCCCCACTGGCACTCACTAACTAGCAGATATTAGCACTGCTAAAACCCATTCTTTGCTCCATTCAATTAAAAAAACCTAAGAATATGAACATTTCTGCCCATAATACACTCTTTATTGGAGGAAATCTTTGGCAATAAATGTCTACAAACTTCTCTTTACTGAAAAGAAGGTCTTCACCCGTTAAATTCATTAAATGTGCTCTCACTGCTTGTTGTAAACTGTCAACGTTGATGTGCTCTCATCATGTTGTATTCTCCAGACAAGCTCTCAAGACTCTCAGCATTTTTGTGTTCAACTGAAGCAAGGGCAACCAACTTCATCAGTGCATATATGTTGAATGCAGTAGTTGTAGCTAGTAGTACAAATTGGGTTGGGTCAATCTGAACCTCAACAATCCCAACCTGAATTTTAGATAGGGTTGCGACATCATTTTTGACCCATAGGGTCAGCTTAAGTTAAAAAATGCAACCCGATCTGAAATAGGATTAGGATTAAGTTAATGTGGTTATAACCTGACCCGACCCATTTTAATAACTTAATAAAAAATATATATTTTTAATATTTGATTTACTATCTATTATTTCAAATAAAATTACAAAGTTATCTCTAATTATTTTAAGTAGGAAAGTAATTTTAAAACCTAACACTATTTTTACTTCTTTCCTTTGAAAGTCATAGCATCTTAAGCTTCACTTTATTACATTAATCCTTATATATTTATTTTTAAGATTAAATGTCAAAATTTTTTCTTTTTAAGCAAATTTAGTGTAATTAATTAATATTCTAAATAGATTAAAATGCGTATAAAAAATATAAACTCAAATTGTTGACCTGAAGCTGACTCGTATTTTAGAAGTTTGGGTAAGGGTTGGATTGACCTCGAATAGGGTTGGGTTAAAGTTTTTATGGATAGAGTTAGGGTTAGGATGACCTTGACCTATATGACCCCACCTGATATGCACCCCTAGTTGTAGCAATATGGGATTTCAAGAGGAACAATTAAGCCTGATCAGATTTGAAGAGGAACAATTGAGCCTGATCATATGATCTCTCAACATGAAATTC
>JAYJMB010074012.1:19249-61711 GCA_036873735.1 Pouteria campechiana | reverse complement strand
AAAACTAAAAACTATATATTTTTGTTTCTCATAATTTATATTACATTGTTTCTTCTTTTTGAAATTTCTTCTGTGAAGCATAAATGACTTATCAATCTCATATCATTTCCATAATCCTTATCTCTATTCTTAGTAGAAGCATATTTTACTCTAGTTGATCTTATCTTCTTAATTTTATTCTCATCTTCATGTCCTTTTTGAAAATCTTCTTATACCTAACTAAGTGTTATTTGGATTGGTGTTTTATTTACCTATTTGATGAACTTATTATCTTATTTGGATTTGAAACTTTACTTTGATGTTGGATATATATATAAATTTTAAGTATGTGATGGATTAATTTTATTTGAATGTTGTTGAATATTTAAAATGAATAGTCATTTTTTTACTTATTCACGTAACCCGAATTCAACCTGAACCCAATCTACTGAATTTGAGTTAGGGTTGAGGTTTTAAAATTAGGGTTGGAATAAGGTTAGGGTTTTAGACCTTAGATTAAAGTTAGGATTGACCTTAACCCGGTCCCGAATAACCCGAGTTGCACCCTTACGCACTATTTTAAGTATCATGAACTTAAACCTGTGTTTACTGTCAAACTGACCATCCCATTGTCAGTTGCCTAATCTTCTGCCTGTCTATGACAGTGTAGCAGTGCAATTTCTATTTAAAGGGTATAACTGGATCTCGGAATTCCCCATGCAATCAATTTCTTCAACATACTGAACTCAATTTAAGAATTATCGAGGCATTCTCTTCGTCATATTCCAAGAGAAACATTTTTATTGCAACCTCCGTTGAGGAATCCTTGATGGTTACCTTTTGCATCTATTTTAGTAGTACAGGCCAATGTCTGTAACCGTCGAGTCTCTCTTTGTGACCATGGCCCAACGTGGGATGTACAGATCCTTTGATCCTGCCGTAGAAAATCATCTAAGTGAGACGTTTAGGTGGGCTACTTCAATTGAAAACAACAAAAACTAAGCCATAAAATTCAGAATAAGATCCACTTTTATCTATCTAAATATTCTATTATTTATTTGTCTAGTTTAAAAAAAATAGATATTTAACAGTGTAGATAGTATATGTAACATGATATAAATCACTTATTTTTTCAAAATACTTTAAATAGTGGAAAAATCCCAACATAGTTATCTTTGGTTTAGCCCGCCTGGATGTTTGATTTAGATGATTTTCTGCAAAAAAGAAATGAATCATATTTAACTTCCTAATCTAGAAATGCCCCTTTTGAATTAATGATTATGTATATAACAATTGATATCAGCTTGTTCTGAAACTTTCTCCAGGCACATCATATATCTCAACCATTCATTCCGCTCATGTCATTGAGAAATCATATCAATTTGATTCTCTAAACCAGCCATCCATTGCCTTGAAAATGGGTGGAAAACATCACCCTTACAAGATGGCTTCAATGGCTATCGACTTGGACCGCTCGTGGTTCGATTATTACGGAGTAATCAGAGAGAACTGTGAAGCTTTCATTGTTTTCTTTCATTTTTAAAATCTTTTTTGGTAGCCGTGGTTGTATTAAACAAAGCAGCCAAAAATAGGAAAGACACGTTTTTAACCAACGCGATCTGATCTTTCGGTGGTTTCCATCCTAACGTTTTCGCCGCAAGTTTTTCCTGTTAAACTACGCTAATGAGGATGGATCAAACGGTTCATCTGCTGACAAGTTTACAACCTTCACAGTAGATTAGAGATGCTATGTTATAGGTATTATCAATTGGGTAACTGAATTGTATCGCACATTTCAAGATGTTTACGTATATGATGCTAGACACTACCTGCCACATGAGAAACATGCAAGAAAAGGGTCTTTAGAGTCGGTCGGTCCACGATAGTATGTTTGCGGTAACCAAAGGATTGCAAAATAATGCAAACATCATCGTGATGAGCAGGGCTACATTCATCCCCACCATCTTTTTCTTGCAGTGATTTCCAGTAGAGTTTTTCAGATTCTGCTGCGCCAGTTTCTGGGGCCCCCCACCTGGTGTTCCTCAATCTACCAGCAAGGGAGTTTTCCAATGCTGCGATAGGAACAGCGACAATAGAATATTCGGCTAACTTGTGGAGCTGCTTCCCGTTCTCGTTTGTTGGCAGCCATGCCATGCATGGGATAAGACACGCTTTATGCTGCCTGTTCTTTGCATATGTGAAATCTTCCACCAGAACAAAGGCCCCTTCGATGCATATAATATCAAACCTCTCTTAGGTGCAAGAGACATCAACCGGATCAAAATACCGCCTCTATAGATCAAACAAAATACGTGATTGCAAAGACCATGGCACTCCGATTGTTTGACGTTGGATTCAAACATTACAGCAAAACTATCTGCAGCTCACCTTGCATATGCCGGACAAAGTTTCAATCTGGGAATTTTTTGAACCATTCACAGCAATATGAAAATGAACACATCAACCAGTTCAGAATATCGATGTAACCACTACAAAGAGCTCATGCGAGAAGCCAGATACATTCTAGCATTTCACAGCAGATAAGGGAATACAGAATTAAAGCATGCTAAACTGAACCAATGCGCCGATAAACATTACATCTGCTGATAGAGATATGATACTTCAGGCATTATAACATGCAGCATGGCAAAAATGCAAATGCAAGTTTACATGATGAATGGCACATCTAAGGTTGCCTGGAGCACACCGATTTCATGTTTCAGGCATCCATACTCTCTTACAAACAATTACTGGCACATTCAAAAAGGAAGCAAAAACAAATAACACCCACCCCTCCATAAATGTACTCCTGAGAAACCCAAAAGCTGTCTCCATTTCTAGCAAATCACAACCGATGCTTCACTTGAAGCACATATAAAGCTACAGTGGATGGTGACAGACATGAACTCACTCAGCAACTCACATCCGATCCTCCCTTTTTCGTGGGGCACAAGTGATGATCTCATCAACTCTGAGTATCATCTCAGCAGCCTCTGTAGCAGAAAGAAGCACCGCTTGCTTCACTTTAAATGACTCTGATATCCCAAGCTTCTCCATATCCCCAACCTGTAATGTGATCATCAAAATTCAGAAACCACAAAATAGTGGCTGAGCTAGTAGCTCAACAACTAGAAGCGAAAATGTTAAGTGTTGGTGTGTGTGCATGCTTATCTGCTCACTTCCCCATGCTAGCACAAAATAAGGCCATCCGGTTCAGTCTCTGCAGATGGCAATGCATACAAAAAGAATTGTGAAGGCAGATCGTCCAACAATTGCAAATCAACACCCAAGTCTGGCTCATAGACAATTAGAAAAGCCTGATTCCAAAGCCAGATTGAGGCCCACAGCATCTGGAGAAAGTTTTAAAGCATGGTTCTATCTTCTAGAGACAATAGGATGTAAATACAAGTATAATTCAGTTCTGCAGTCTCTATTACATATTTTTTATCAGTGATAGAGGAAATCCTCAGTTGAAATTGGCTTATCATGGAGAGAAATAGCAGTGTCACTCGAATCAAATCATTTGGGACCAGGATTATCACTTGCAAAATTTAGGATTATACTTACAGCACCAGAGATGACATCAATCCCTGCAGTACATCCCTCCTCCTGGTGCTCCGCACGTAGCTGCGCAATCATCTCCGCACTGTCCAAACCTGCATTATCAGCTATGATGGTTGGTATGGCCTGAAGTGAATGTGAGAAGGCCTCAATAGCAAGAGATTTCTTCCCAGGTGTCTTCCGAGCCAGCTCATCCACTTCTTTAGCCATCACCATCTCAGGCCAGCCACCTCCAAGCAAAACCCGAGAGTCAGCTACCGTTTGGGTCAACACGCATAAGGCATCATGTAAAGACCTTTCAGCTTCATCAAGCACATGAAAACTGCAAGCAAAGAAACACCATAGCGCATTCAAGCCTGCCACTCGGATTCAAAGAATTCTACAACATACCTGAACATTTAGGAAGTACCAAAAAATACAGAGAACAAGATATAGAGAATTGTATACCAACCTAAAGTTTGGACAAATTCAGAATATCATGAAATTGTAACAATATAACCATATGGTAAAATAACATACCTTGCCCCCCTTAAAACTATGGTACATGCCTGACCCATTTCAACACCAGAGAAATGAATCAGCTTGTCTTCACCAATCATAATTTCTTCAATGAGCTTGCAATGCCCAAGCTTAACAGACTCCGGATTGTCAAATGTTGATGCAATTTCACCACCAGTTACAAGAGCTAGTCGCTCTATTCCATCAAAGTCAGCATGCTCAATTGCAAGAACCCCAGCATCAGCAAAGAGTTCCTCAGGAAAGTTGTAAATCAATTGTCGGTTAACAAAGCAGTTAATTCCATGAGCAATGATCTTTTGCACTTTTTCTTTCATTTTCTCCTTCTCCGCGCCCTCAATTTGGGCAACTCTAGACATTGAATCAACACGAACACGAGCACCATAGATTTTTACTTTGTCAGTGTCCATAGAAGTATTAGCCACCAAAATCTTTGCATTTTCTATGCGCTTCGGCTGCCCAATGCCTATTTTCTTGTCAAGTATAAATCTACATGAGGAAAAACAATATTAAGAATGGGTATCAGCATCATCACAACAAACCTGTCCCTACTACATGGGCTCAGCTATGATGAAGAGGAATAAGAACAGCAGATAGACATTTTTTTCTTTTTTTCTTATACTTTTCCTGATTTCTTTTCTTTTAAGAAAAATCAACACATAATGATTTCAACACACTTAAATAGGGAATTTAGGTTCCTAGTCTGATACAAAATCAATAAACCACCAGACGCATCTAATACCCATATCTGAGAAAGTGAATCAAGGACCAAGATACAATTTAGGCATGATACATGACTACAAATCGCATACATCAAAGGGATGCATTTGATATTAAATAACTCAAAAATATCTCATAAATCCAGTGCAACAGGCAATCATCAGGAAATTGATGGAATTCTAAATTGTATTTTTGTTCCTCTTTTTTATCCTATCATCCAATTTAATGAATAACCGCAAATCATATCAAGTGTAATGGGGGATTTCTAAAATTTTTAAGGTTGATTAGTTCAGTTTATCAATAAGTGGCATCTCAAACACTTAGTATTTTCCAATAACTAATTCAGTTTATTTTAATTGTATCATGAATATGCATTTATAGTTTAAAATTCTCTTCTTCAATTGATTGTTATTGTTATCAATTTCACTTGTAACAAGTAATTAGATTTACTTTAATTCAAAAATTCTTTCACTTTGACTTTACTAATTAATGTGATATTTCAATTTTCTTTTTCCAACAAAATATACTCTGAAAAAGATTCTTTATTAATAATGATTTGAACCATCTAGCAGCACAACTTTATTTTTAACAATTTTATTTCTAATTCTTATAAATTTAAGAACATGATGGATCAAACTAACCAAAATTTTATGAGCATGTCTTGGAGGTAATCAAATAAGTTTCTATTGGTGAAATCTTATAGATTCTATCTTTCTCAACCTTACAATTCATGAATTTACGATATTTTCGTTATGTTGTGTTTTATAATTTATGAATTAATATTTGAGATTTATATTTTATAAGTTATTTTACAAATATGTTTCTGCTTTACAATTAATTATGAAGTTTGTTAATATAGAGGTATTTTTAGTGTGGTATTCACGTATGCCCCATCATATGACCATAATACATTATATGGCTTCTGTTATGTAAATTTTCTTAATTTTATACATTTTGAATATTATTATTATATTTCTTCTTAATACTGATTTATAACTTTATTCTATTAAATTTATCATTGTGGTTTTTTAGATTCATTTATTAAGTCAATTTGATCAAACTCATTTAGATGAGTTGCTAGTCACTGAGCATAAATCTCACTCTTATTCTCTTCCTAGAATAAGAACGAATGGTAAAGTTGATAGAGGTAACCTCGCATGGAGCAAAATAAAATTTAAATGACTAATTATGATTTTACTTTTAAACTTGGAATATTGAATTAAAGAACTTTATTGAGAAATTTAAATCTAATTATTAAGGGATGTTAAATACTCTGATTTTATTTCATAATTGTGAATTATTGACTATATGAAATATTAAGAAAGTTTTAAATCTTATATCAAATTGTGAAACTCAAGGTCCTGATGAGATAAGAGTCTTGCATATTCCAACATGATGATGGTTGAGGACCACATGTCAACAAATTCAAAGGTTACACAACATTACACATGGCCAATTCTTGTACTTGCTTTTATAGCCACGCAATCATTTCTTCTTAAAGAATAATCATCTCAAACCAAGCAATCATTTCTTCTTGAAGAATAATAATCTTAATTTGGGATCAACAACTGGATCCTCATTTGTAAAGTCATGGGTAACTGTCTTCCATCCCTTAGCAATTTTTGGCAACATAATGCAACAAACAGAATTGAAAGAGATGACCAATTTTACCAAAAGTATGAAGTCTTACTCTGACATCAACCAATGCTATACTTTTGTTGATAATGGATGGCAACAATCAAGAAGAAGGGATCAATTTGGGATGGCAACAATCAAGAAGAAGGGATCAATTTGGGATCAGCAACTGAATCCTCATTTGTAAAGTCATGGGTACCTGTCTTCCATCCCTTAGAATTTTTTGGCAACATCATGCAACAAACAGAATTGAACCAAAAGCAGGAAATCTTACTCTTGACATCAACCGATGCTATACGTAGCAAAACAACAGGACACCAAACAAAGACACCCCATCAGCAATTGAATAGGCCGATGAGTCGGACCAACAGGAGAGAGGATTACCCAAGGATAAACAATAATCTAATAATTTCTTTAACAAAAGTCAAAAATGCCACTCCATTTAGTGGGGCCTTTTGTTTATAATTGTTCAAAAAGTCCACAATAACAATAAAATTTACATCCCAGTCTAGAAAAAATGAAAATCTTTAACACACTAAATCCTAAAACTAATAGATGCAATCTATAAGTGGTCTACATAATAACCAAACACCATGTGCCACATCTTCTAGGCCATCACCATCATACGCCACATCTTCCCAGCTAATCACCAGCATATGCCACATCTTCCCAGCTAATCACCAGCATATGCCACATCTTCCCAACTAATTGCTACCATAGGCCACAATTTCTAGACCAATGGCTATTCATAGCTTGTAAAAGATCAGCTTCCTCAAGCAGATAAAAAACCACAATCCATGAAGACATTGTAGAAAATCTAAGCCATCAAATAGCTTGCACAATCCATCTGAAGATCGACTGTACAACTTAAAACTTAATGATGCTTGTATCTCCCCCCACAGTCCATACCTCTTAGGAAGGATATATTAGAATCATGCCAAGCAGATCTGAATCTCAATCACAATTATAACACTGTCATTGTCTTTTACTTCTGATTCAGTTCCCTTAGGGTGACAAAGTATGTCTTCACCTCCTTTAACCACCCCTCGACAATTGATAAGGGAACTACCATCAAACTTGGCTAGGCCAAGCTTGGAAGGGAACTTCACTGTTCCAAGCCACACTGATAAATCAACAAAATGTCAACTCTAAATCAAATTTGAAATGCCTCTAAACCTGTGTCCACACACACTGAGCTCATCAGCAACCGAAGCTGACCATGGACGGTGTATAGCCACTTAGGTTGAAGGTGTCCCAGGCAGCTCCAATGTAAAGTGAAGTAGACCCCATAAGATGAGAAATACAACAAATCCTAATTTTTCTGAAACTAAATGGGACCATTGCAAACAAGCCAGAAACTAAAAATAAATGCATTTTTACTAGACATCTATGAAACTATAGCTCAGCAGTTTCTTTAACATACACCATTTTTTCCACTTCTAGGCTCCAGACAATAATGTTACAGCTAAGAAAATGCACTAGTCTCATTTAGATGCGCATTCAATCAAGGAGAGCAGAAAAAAGAAAAAAAAAACATAGATAACAACCAAGGGCCAAAGATCAAGATATCACACAAAACATCTACCATGAAGATACAAGAGAAAAGCTTTAAAAACATCAAGACAATCTTCAAAAGGCACGGTCAACCATATATTTAAAAGAATTAGTACTCACCCTTCATCTAAAAATGAGTCCTTCAAGGAGCCTCCAGCTTTCTTAATGATTTGAATTGACTCTAAATTTGTGCTACCCTGCCAGCGAAAGGATGCAAAATTTGGACAACAGCACAAATAAAATAAAATCAAGAAATATCATAACCAAAGCAAACTAAAAGGAGCAAAAGTAAAAACAAATTTGTTCATCAGACAAAACTCAATTTATGATCAATTTTATAATAAAATGTTTGGGATTGCCCTATCCTTTTCAAGGCAGATTCTAGAAATGCTATCAACGAAGCAACTCATGAATTTTCCATGGAAACTTAGAATTATCCTTGAAGAATAAACGAAGGAATACCCACAAACACATAAAATTCACCCAATTTCAGTGCTTGACAAATTTTCTAACTGATGAGCAGCAAAGCAAGAGGTCCACGAGGATCAGCTCATTGGATGATGTAGTGTGTCAAGAGGCCACACATAAATTAGGGTTTATTTGTTTTTAGAAATTTCTTATGCGAGATTTTTGGGATTTGATGAATACATGAAGTGATCAGATTATGGATTAACTTAATGGATGGTCTGGATTGTTGTTTTTATTTATTTACTTAGGATTTCATTTATACACAATATATTAGGTTTTCCTTTATGTTCAATAAATAGGTTACTTTCTAAGAGGTTTAGAAATGTTCTATGGTTGATGAATTATTGAAATTTCCAGCTTTATTTCTTTCTGATTCTTTTCCCTGATTCATCTAATCTTCTCTTCTTTTGTCCTTTCTTATCCCTTTGAGAGGATTTTTCCTTTCTTCTCTTTTCTTCTTACTTGTCCTATATCAACTTGGTATCAGAGCAAACCCTGAGGTTCATTCCATCATCCAAATCAAGGCTTCTACGGTGTCATCCATAGTTTCCGCAACCCATCAACATCTCAACCATCTGTTGAAGCCATCAGACTTTTGTGTAGGTGACCAAACCTCATCCAACTTCAGCCTGACAACTATCCAACAAATTCAATCCATCCAACACCATCTAAGGCTTTCTCCTTCAATTCTGGCAACTCAAAATGTTGGGAACAGCATAGCAGGGGTCATAACCAACTGTCGCTACTGAAATCCATCTCAAAGGGCATCTTTCTCACTTTCAATCCTTCCAGAAATCTCCTTCTCCTTTTTGGCATCCTTGCAGCATCAGAAATCACTGACCAACAATTCCAGTGGATGTCTCCTTTAAATCTGGCGGCTCCAGTGATGTTCAGAGCCTCCTTCAGTGTCATCAACCACCGCTTGTGTCATCAAAATCGTCCAACTATTCCTCTGGCATCAACGACAGTCGCCATCGACAATCTCCCGTGGGTTTCAAAACCCACCAGTGCAACAGCCACACGAGGAAGATGATCAAAAGGTGGGTTTTTTGGGTTTTGGGATTTTTTTTTCAAACTTTCCCCCTCGATTTTCTGTTTTGAAACTAAATCCATTGCAGAGTTTTCAAAAAGAGTCCCTGCATCTTCAAATTTGTAAATAGGTTCCCCTGCTTTTACTTTTGCAAATAACTCATACTATATTATTTCAAAACAATCCCTATTTTGGAAAATTTCAGCTCAGTCCCTGCTTTATGTATTTACAATACGATCCTTTGTCTCTGAAATTTTAGAAATGTCCCTATTCCTGCTGAAAATTGCAAAAAAAATATTTTTCAGAAAAAATCCATTTAAAAAAATCAGATTTTAAAAAAAGAAAAGAAAAGAAAACCATGGTAACAAATGCTAAATATGAAAATCAAATGAAAATTTTTAAAATTGAACTTCAAAATATAATAAGAATTCATATACAAATCCTTCTTGCTTCAAGGCACAAAGAATTTGCTCTAGCAAAATAGGAGATTAAATCATGGTGTGAGAAAAATCTCCAATCCAGTACAATTAATGCTCCAAAGGAAAATTTTGTGCCAAATATTGCTATTAAGGTTGAAACTATAGTTGAATGATGAAAGTTACATGAAATCTATGCATGAAACGTATCAAGGGGTGAATGCTATTAAAGATATCCAAGAAGAAAGGCATGCATGAAAAAATCTAGAAGATTCAATGATTATGAAGGACTTTGTTCAACCATCAGATATGTCATTGGCTTTGTCTGAAAAACAAGAAGTAATTTTAATTGAAGATAAAAAGTTATCTAACAGCAAACATGCAATGAGTGAAGATTTGAGTATGGTAAAAGATATAAGTGTTGAGATACTGAAGAATGAGGTGAATAAGATTGTTCAAGAAGATGAATGTATTTCCAAGACAAAGGAGAAAAATTTCAAGAGGCATCACACAAGGGCCACAGTAACAACACAGCACTTCAGACTTACATATTCTCCCTTTATCAAGATTTCCAAGCCTATGAAGCATAAGAAGAGAATCAAGGAAAAGAGTAGAATGAAATGGTGCTTTCTACAGTGTTGTCCAACCCATGAGAATCTAATTCGACATGTTGGACTACATTATCAACTTCTACCAAAGTCAACGAAGACATGTTACAAAGTTGGATTTTGGCTACCATCTCCCTCTGAACTTGAGACAACTTTTTTTTTTCCAAGCTGAGGAGAATGATGTAGAGCGTCAAGAGGCCACAAATAAATTAGTTTATTTATTTTTAGAAATTTCTTATTTGGGATTTTGGGGATTTGATGTGCACATCAAGTGATCAGCTTATGGATTAACTTGATAGATGGTTTAGATTGTAGTTTTTATTTATTTACTTAAGATTTCATTTATACACAATACATTAGGGTTTCCCTTATGTTCAATAAATAGGTTACTTTGTAGGAAGTTTAGAGAAAATCTATGGTTAATGAATTATTGATATTTCTGGCTTTATTGCTTTCTTATTCTTTTCCCTAATTCATCTAATTTTCTTTTCTTTCTTCCCTTCTTATCCCTTTGAAAGGATTTTTTCTCTTTGTTCTCTTTTCTTTCTACTTGCCCTACATCATTGGAAAGCAAGGACACACTCTTACAGAGCAACCTGAGGCTTAGGCGAGCACTAATCCATCTGCATTTTTTTATTTTTTTTATTTTTGGCTGTAGGCAGCATTTACATCGATTATTTACAGATCTTAGTTGACCTCAGCCTTTTCAGTTGTTTATTCTGTTCCATTTTTTTTAAAATTTTTCCAACTGACGTTTTTCACATCTTCTGCTACAAATATTCATACATCAAAATTCTATAGAAAAAAACCCACCAGCCATGCATATAGGATGAGAAGTCATAATAATTTGATTAATTTCACAAAAATGGAAAATCAGAATTTCAAGCTCAATGGTGGAGAATCCATGCTGATTCCCTTGATGCATGTATTGAAAGAACTTAGCAAAAGTGGAGTAGACAAGAGACAGTCAATAATTGAATTATGACCACATAATCAGTTTAGGTCTGTGTAACCATTGTAAAAGATTATACCGTGATAGTAAATTGTATGTCTGCTCATTTATACCGACCATAGGTGCATGATGTCCAACATAAAAGGGTGATAGCCACGTACAACTGAAAATCCGATTTATCAGAAACATCTGAAACTTCCATTTACCACTGACCTTCAGTCTCATGACAGCATCTACAGCTAATTTAGCAAAGTGCTCCTTGTCTTGGGAAAGTATTTTGGAACTCAATGTGGTCATTGCTATCTTCATCAAGTCCGATTTAAACTTCTCTGCCACACAGCAAGGGGATAAAATGTATCAGAATTTACAATTCTGCAAATAGTGTTCGAAACCATTTAAATTAATTGCATTCTCTTAGTTTTTTCTTAATTGGTAATCTCAACACATCTGATCAAACGAAAGATCAAGTCATTCACATGATGAGGTTGGAAGGAATTAAGCTCATTTGTTCCTGCACCATCCACACATTAATGTTAGACAAGTTCTTATAATTTATTTGCTCATTTCATTTTTAATGCCTAATTAGTATCTCAGTGGGGAACTGCAAAGTTCATAATGGGATTAGAAAGAAAAGCAAACTTTTCAGATTCTAATTAGACAATATATGGATAAGTTGAAAGTTGATTTTTCCCTAAAGCAAAACACATGATAGCATGTAATCTGAATATTTTTAATTTTTCCTTGAAGAGAAAGCATAAGATTTATCTCAAAAACCTATTGAAACTACACAGCATGAAAACAAGCCATGTAAAAAAAAGTTTCACATTAGGCCAATAAGCTGCCATTCTAGGTAAATTATTAGCGGAAGTGTATCATTACAACAGAATTTCTGCATGGGCACAAGTTTAAAGTTTCATCAATTCTGATCTTCCTGACAAGCGGATGAGAGCTTTACGCCAAAATACCTGCTGGTAAAATGAAAGGTTCCACCAAATAAAGCAGACAACATATTAGCTGGCACTCTTATGTGCTTTGTAACAATTACCTGGATCCTCTTTGTTGTCTGCGACCTTTTGCAATAAGGCATTGCGTGCACATTCAGCAGCCATCCTGTAGCCTACGAGGGTAAGATGCAGAAGAATCAGAGATTAAACAAAGGCACTAAAAACGAGAATCTTAAAATATGGATATAAGGATTTCTATATTTAGGAGTAGGTGAAGAATACAAAACCATATGTTCTTCTAACTCTTATGTTAAAACAAATCTTATGTTGAGGGCAATTATATGAGGTAGAAATTCTTAACCACCTATTCAAAATCCATAAACGATGAAATCATGGAAGAAAAAAACTGTAACATGGGGCAACTATGATAGTGAGAAACTACAAAAGTCAAATGAAGCATTCCACTTCCACGTGTCACTGGAACACATTTTTTTACCTTTCTTTCTTTACAGTTTCTAGATTCTTAAACATGTTAGATAACATGAATATTAGGCATTCAACTCAAGCATCACAGCAAGTAGATATCAAACCACCCACCACTGCCTTCTCTAATAAGTTAAATTCCATTATTGTCATTTAAAAAGAGAGCTCTATTATGCTTCTGTTTGCAATCACTATCGGAAACTACTCATTAGAAAAGGAAATTAGGGTATCAGGATCCTAATCTAATTTTGCCATTAGAAAAAAAGAAAGGGATGTACGGATTGAACCATGTCAGGCACACAAGCATTTCTACCTCTCATGAGCTTCATCCATTATACATGTGGTAAACTAGCCAACATGCATGCTTTATTGCAGCAGCACTTTGCTTTCAGTATAGGAAAACCAGAACATTATTAATATGCATTCATATGGACAGATTTCAACAGAGATAATTATCCCAGATGCCTAAATGGCTTGAAAGGAATCTTGGCAGGTTCGGGCCCCACAAACAATGAGCTGTATCCACTGTACATGCAGTAAACAAGACAACATGCATGCTTTATTGCAGCAGCACTTTACTTTCAGGATAGGAAAATTATGCCAAAGGCCTAAACAGTTTGAAAGAAATCTTAGAAGGTTAATATACAAATGGAATCGTAAATCAACCTGCAATAATTGTCATTGGATGAATCTTTGCATTAACCAACTTTTCAGCTTCTCTCAGGAGCTCTCCCGCCAAAACAACAACTGAAGTTGTCCCATCACCAACTTCATCATCTTGCACTTTTGAAATATCTGATTCTCCAATTAAAGATAAATGCGAGGAATAAAATAATGTAGATTTCACTATTAAGAAGCAGATTTACCGCATCTTTAGATACCCTGTTCAGTGAAAAGCACCACCAAGCATATACTAGCATAGCAAATGGTAAGAGCAATAGGCGAAACAAACAAGTTAAAAGGAGCATGATGCCACAAGCTTAGCAGATCACTAAAAAATTTCATGCTATGTCCTGTCAGCGAGAAGAGTTATGCTGGAATTGAAGAGGACAAGGTTCCAAACACAGACAAGGAAAATTAGAGGTTCAAAACATTGCTGGCACAAATTACTTCTTCCAATTCTATTATTTTTCAAAGTTGTGAATGAAAATGTATCATTTTTTATTTCTAATCTGTGCATGTTATGACATTGCACCCAAAATGCCAAAAAGCGAATATACATCACAGATAGGACAAAATAAAACAACCAATAGGGTGAATGCCAGCAAATTTTAGTTTCCATTCAAACAAGGATTGTAGTGTGTCTAATCTTTCAAGCTAAAGAACAATGAAACAGGATACCAACAAGAACTTTTGCAGCCGGATTGTCAATATGAAGAGATTTCAAGATGGTGGCACCATCATTTGTAACAGTAACATCACGTCCCCGGCCAGTTGACTGTAGTATCTTATCCTATAGAACCAATGCATGCTTGAACCAGTTAGTTTCATCAATCAGGAAAAGAGGGCATACATCATTCTAGAGTTTCAAACAGAATGACACAACACAACGTTCATGACAAGAATATTACCATTCCTTTTGGACCTAAGGTGGTCTTGACCAAATCTGCAATTGCCATTGCCCCAACAAAGGATGCCTGCACAAGAGAGGCGAGAGTTAAGAAATGTCAGCTCTTTTTCCCACTGATGACCAGAATGAGCATTGCTAATTATCAAGCGATAACAGTAACTGAGGCAAACATCCATGTTTTTACTTAGCAAACATCACCAGTACTGTAAACTGTAATCTGATTCCATCATCTTAAAGACCATACTATAAACAAAAAAGGGAAACCAGTTTTCCACTGATGACCGGAACAGCATTGGAGATTATGAAAAGATAACAGGAACTATGTGGAACATGCATATTTTACCAAGCAAATGGGCACCAGTACCAAAAACTGTTAACTGATTCCATCATTTTAAAGTTCATACTACAACCACACAAAGGTAACATAAGGCATCAATTTAATTCGGATGCCGAAAATGAGTCTTTATTTTATAAAGCAGCCCATGTTATAGCAGATCCATGAAATATAACCAATGAGTCAGACCCTGGATGTAGCATGCAATTCATTGAAAATTTGACAGTAGACAACTGTTTGATTCATCAGCTATGAACAGTTTAATAAATTCTAGACCAAACGTGCAGGAAAAGAACTATTTTAGAACTCCAAGAAGCAGCCTGACCCCAACAATATTAACACAAAAGCATACTTTATCAGAAAAAGCATTTAACAAACATACATATCCATCTCTGGCCTATTACTGCGAACATACTTCTGGGACGAATTGTCATAGTATTTTACCAAAGAAAAACGAATAATACCCTGAAATGCCCAGTAATACTGTATTTTCTCGTTTTTCCTACTTCACTGGTTGGGTTACATTAGAGAGGACCAAGCATTCCATCAGTTAAGCTACATTGTTTAGATTTGCCACCTTTTCTGTCCTCTCGTCATTTAGATATTTGGGACAAGCAGGCCAGAAAAAGGAGAAGACTCATATTTCCAATTCCTTCACACGGACCACCTGATAACCAGGAGGAACAGAGAAGGCTTTTCAAGCCACAAGATCTACTCGAAGTAACCCACTTGAAATGAACCTTACACCTTTGCGCCCAGTACCTCGATCTAATGCCACAAAAGCAGAAAAACAGAGGCATAGAATCCTGTGCATGTAAATATGCAATGCAATGCAATGATGAATGCACATCCGCCAATCAAAATGCTACTACACAGAGGGCGTATCAGACGCACCATTCTCGCCCGTTCTCCTTTCTCTTCCATAGCTTCATCTTTGAAAATCCTCTCGATCTGGACCATTAAATTTCGGAAACAGAAGTTAAAAAAGAAAAATCCAAGCGCAGTCCGAAGTAGACAGAGGAGAACAGAAGACCCTTCAGAATGCGGTCGCTAGAAACGAAACAAAGAAGAAGAATCAAGGAGAAAAAACGCATACCGGCATGGTATCAAGGAAATCCCGAGAGAGACGAGGTTAGGTTTTTCGAATCTCCTTGCAAAAAACTATTGATGGAAAGAGGGAGTAGTAGGGTTTTTGGAAGCCGCCCGTTGGTGAGTACTAAGGCGCTTAGTGAAAACGTTTCGAGTAGGTTTGATGCCGCGACTGCGGCTTCTGCGGTGTTCCAGAAAGATTAACTGGGCCTAATTGGACTACTACCGGCCCGCCCCAAATATTCCTATAAACCCGATTCTATTTGAACCAACTTCTTCGAATTACAAATTAACAGGATTGAGTCGAGATTTTTATCAACAGCGTTTGGGCTAAGATGAACCTAACCTAGTATGAGCAAATCCAATTTACACCCCTAGACCTCACAGCTTCTTTTAAAGACTTTATGTTTATTGGATAGACATATTTACATAATAAGTCAGGTATAGTTATATAAAATCATATATATTATTTTGCATTTTTAATATATTGATCCAAAAATTATTGCTCAATAAAAACATATACTTGCAGATTACATTGTGTCATGTTATATAATTTTTTAAAATATACCAACATATTTACCAATAATTTTAGGTAAATCTATAATTTATCAAAAACTTTGAAGTTTACTTCAATCTACCAAAATGTGTAGGTGTATTTAAAATAAAATTCTAAAATATGTCTATATATTTGTTAATTTTTATGGAAATTTTGAAGGGAGATAGTTCAAAGGATCCATTCCTTTTTGAAATTTCAAAAGACTCTCTATATTTTTTAAGCCAATACAAAATAATTAAATAAAATTTATTCCAAATCATCATACTTAGCATTATCATTCTAGTTAGAATATATAAAAGCGTTTTAATTAGTGGTTTATGTGGGCCACATCATTTAGAATTATATAAAATATAAAAATTCATTATATCAATCTATGCATGTACTCGAATGTTACAAAACTTTGTATAATAAAATAGGACAGAGGCTTTCAAAGGCGTGGATGAATGATTTTGTCTATGTGATCCTATAAGAAATAAAAAAATTTAAAATAATGGATATTAGCTTTCAAATAATTCTAATTTAGGTCTACTTAAGTGTTCTTTTTATATAACGCTTGAATTATTATGCAAATAAGTAATGCTAAGTAAAATGATTGGATTTTATTTTGATTATCTAAAATATTAAAAATAAAATATTTCTTTGAACCATTTCCCAATTTGAAATACACTTTTTAATGTGTAAACTTAGTTGTTAGTTTTTATAGGGTATAATTATATTTGAAATAATTAATAAAAATATGTTGCTGTATTTAGAAAAACTTATATTATATTATAAATTTATTTCTCTTTTATTTCTTTTTTCAAATCCCATTAAATGACCCAAACTAGAAATAAAAAGAAAGGAAAGATATAGAAAGACTAAATACATCAAACTCAACATGTAAACTCAAAATATGCTGTTAAGTCGTTAGACAAAATTATAGAAAAGTTGTTATATTTATAGGTTATATATTGTGAGAACTTATACTCTTGAAAACATAAGCAATTGGAAAGAAGGGTTAAATAAAATCGATGAATAAATGTGAAAAAAGTTTAACTGCATCATTAGAACTAGAGTTATTTTGAATCAAAGTTTATTTAATAAAATTTTAAGTTTGTTTAAAGATTTTCTTCACAATTTCAAAATTTTCAAAATATTCATATCAAATTATTTGAGAATTTACTTATACACACGTTTATCTTTTTAAGAAAGGCTCAAAGACTTCAATAACATCAATAATGACTATTTTAAGGAGTTTGTTTTAGATTCATCAAAAGATTACATACCTACACAGTGACACCATGGTTGCTTACTTCAACTTTATATAAAGCTTGAGATTATAAGCAAAGCCTCAAGAAAGATTCTTGTACATGTAAGTCCTAAAGATTGGAGGGACATTATTGCATGTTTTGGCAGTGAAAAGTTTATGATATATGATAATACTTTATACTCTAATTTTCTAAATATTAGTAATGCTCTAATTAGGTAATACAATAGCTTGAGCAAAGAATCAGTTTAAGCGTTTAAACCTAGGCCTTATGTTGAAGTGAAAGAACTAACAATAATTTTTTTTAACATCATTTCCAATTTGCAATCTATTTTTATGCTAATTTTAATACTTGATTTCCTCATAATGGTTATTTCTATTAAAAAAATACTTATTTGCATTTAACTAAAGGGAGGTCCTATATGAGAATGAATAAATCCTCCGACAAAATTTGGTTTTTGCAAATTAAACTCTCTGACTTTGTTAGATTGAAAATTACTCTTTTATTTCTATAATAAACTTACCAAGTTAACAAATATTGCAATATAAACTTGCTAACTGACAGAGTCTAATAGACAGAGAATAATGAGTACAATTTAAAATGCATGGAAAAAAATTTAAAAAGTCAAATAAAAAATGCTAAACTCTATATTTAACTAATTGCAAATTAGACCATCCTAATTTTTACATTTGTCATATTATAAAAACCTAGCATAATCACATAATCTTATTTTCTTTTAAGCCTTGGTTGGTTAGCAGTAATGTTTGAGCCTCTCTCTCTCTCTCTCTCTCTCTCTCTCTCTCTCTCTTAAGTTTCCATTTGCATTTATCACCCCTTTGAAACAAGATATAACTTCCATTTTCATTATACACCTTTACATAATTCTTAATTGATTTTATCTTTTATATTATAATGCTTACAATTTTACATCAATGCATATCTTTTCTCTCATGAAACTAAACCGGATATTTTACACAATCGTTGTCGTGTTTACTTTTATTTTATTTTTATACTTTTAGTATCATTTTCGCTCTTATTAATTAAAATTGTTTCCCCCAATTCATATACAGGCCATTCTTTGCAATCAAACAGGCGTTTAGTCATCGCAATTAGAATCAATTATGAATAAAAAACCATGAAAATTTGCCCCTTCGACCAGAAGCCTTTTGCATCTTCTCATTATCCGCAATAAATATGCAAGGATGCGGTTTCTGCAGACAATATTGGGTCATTTCCACACCTAAAAGAATTCTAACCCCGCGATCCTCGCTTTCAATTCAATCGCTCCAGGCGGAAGCGGCCGAAGGAAGCGGAAGCGAGGAGAATCGGTGGAGTTGCAACCTCATCTTTCACATTGCTATTATCCGAATGCAAATTCGTCTTCTTCTTCTTCTAACACTGACTTGTTCTTGCTTTTCTTCCTGGGGCGATACTGTTGGATCACTAGAACTGACCCACTAAGCGTGAAGTCCGAAGAGGACAATAGATCGCCAATGGCGCCGAGCTCTGGATACTCCTCCCATTCGCTGATGCCCGTCGTCAATGGCGAGAGACCTCGGCCACCTCTGCCCACCACGAACAAAGAGAACATGCCTTCCATGGCCGTCAGCGTCGACACTGTCTGGGCTCCATTGTCCACGTACTTCTCCACATATGAGACTAGCCCAGTCACCACGTACCTGATCAAACAACCATACAAAAACACTAGGGCAGTTGATGAGGATTTCAATAAACAAGTTGTGGGTCACATGACCTACGGAAAGTATTCCCAATGCGATCATTATTGTAACCTTTACATAGTGTTGGGTCCAGATAATGGGTTGGGAGTAGTATTTAACACGTCTTTTCTTCCAAAATGTGACTTCTTACTTAGTCAAAGTAGGCTGAGCTTTATGTATGAATAAATTTTAGAAAGGTCATAACAATGAATCATGTATCGTAGGACACAAAACAATGTTAATAAAATAATGGATAAAGAGAAAACAAATATGTTTATGATAACGGAAGAAATAAACCTAATTATGACATTATGGAGTAAAATTCACGTAAGAGAACATATAGGGAGTTGAAGACTTGGGTTGAAGTGCATTGATATTGCGCTTGTTTCTTCAGGTGATCAGTGCCTAAAGGCTGTAGAAACCACTCAATCAAATGCAGTTGGGTCTGCAATGGTGCAACGCAAAGAAAGAAAACAGACCTGTCGTAGAAACTCAACAGAAAATCCCGGTCCGTGTCGATCTCCTTCTCATGCTTGGAAAGTGACGTGAGCACATCTTCATCCTCGTTCATCGAGAAGCTGGCCTCATTGCTGGAGTCGTTCGTCGGCTGAAACCGAATCACAGTCAAGTTGACGTTGGGATGCTCGGCCATCCGACACCCATACGCCAGCGCCTCTCTATCATCAGGTCCCCCAAAGAACAGCACCGCAATGTGGTGGGAGGCGTGCATGGCCGACATCTGAGTCGTCCCACCAAGACCCCTGTCGACCAGTATCCCCAACGTGCACTTAGCTCCCCTGATCACCTTCTGATTCACCAGCCGTATCCCGTCGTGGCCCTTGTCCATCTTCCCATCCACCGCCTGCCGCCTGTGGAAGGGGAGCACGATGACGGCCGCCCTTATGTTCTGCGCTGCATCCAAAACATCGTGGTGCATGCTGGAAAAGGCAGACACGGCCGTCAGCTGGTGGATGGTTATGCCGCTCTCCATGTTGAAGGAATCGATGGTGTTGTTGATCTGAATGGCGTCTTCGCGGCCGTACTCGTACTCATCGTAGTCTTCGTACTGGTGGTAGAAGAGCTGGGTGGCGATGGAGACGCCTTCGGTGAACTCGATGAGGTGCATGAGGAAGCCGATGAGGGGGGCTTTCTCGGTGCCTCGAGAGGCCTCCAGAAGGTTGACGACGGTGGGAAGCTCTTGCGGGCTGTGCACGCAGGCGATTAGCCGGAGGTCGCTGTCGGGGCGCTGCCTCTCCAGGCCCTCGTGGACGTGGGTGCGGTTGCGGCGTCGGCTTTTCACGACGATCGTCGCTACGAAGCCCACCCCGACTGCGGTGGTCACCAGCATTGCTGTAAGAGCTCTGTAGCCGTGCTCGGAGATTATCTGCAGAAGCAAAGTCAAGTTATGGGGATGGTTGAAGATGCGTTAGCAGCAATCTGGCCAATCTCCATTTGATTTTAAAACCCATCAAAACGCAATGCAGATGAAACCTGAATAACTATCCAAACTGGCCTAGATTATCTGCAAACATGGCATGAGAAAGAAGTAGAGAGACAGAATATATAGCAACTATTTGCTTGGTTGTGTAATCATTGTAATGACATGAGAATATGGAGGTCTCCCTCCCCCAGAAATAAACAGAAGTTCTCAAGTGCTTTCAGTCTTCAATCTCCATTTGATTATAAAACCAATCGAAACCCAATTCAAATGAAGCCTGAATAGGTAGCCAAACAAGCCGATATTCTCTGAGGAGAGAGACAAACTATTTCCTTGATTGTGTGATCATTGTAATGGCATGAGAATATGGAGGTCTCCTTCCCCCAGGAAAAAAAAATCTTGAGTGCTAACAACCTTCAATCTCCATTTGATTTTAACACCCATCAAAACCCAATTCAAATGAAACCTGAATAGCCAGCTAAACAGGCCAATATTATCTGTAAACATGGCATGAGAGAGAGAGAGAGTGGCATACCCCAGATTCATTGGCTAAGCTCATCAAGGCTAAATCAACATGGCCTTTTGCACTCAACAGGATGCAGAGGAGAAAGCTGTCGTAAATGGTCATCCCATAGTAGCGGCGGGTGAGAGCAAAGGTTGCAGCGATCTTGAAGAGGGGTCCCATGAAGACAATGGCGATGATGGCTGATACATAACGCGTCTTGAATGCATCGGCCAGATTGGTAGAGAGGCCCGTCGAGCCAAAATAGATGGGCAACACCAGGCTGTTGACGGGGTATGTGAGCTTGGCCGTAAGGGTGCGGACGGCCCGGCCTTCCCTGGGCATGAGTGCACCCATGAGGAAGGCCGCCAGCATGCCATTCCTCGACATGCTCTCAACAGACAAGGAGATCCCAACAGCAAAGGTCAAGGCAATCGACACCTCGCTGTATCTGAGCTGCCTGCGCTGCTCCGTCCGATTGTTGAGCCAATTAGTCAGAGGCCTTATGCAAGCGGCACCCACAATCACCAGCCCAAACGATATGAGGACCATCACCATCTCAAAAATTTCTGGAGAACGCCCGTCGTATGGGAAGAAAACCAGCCACAAGGTGAGGAAGCCCAGCATGCTGAGGTTGAACATGTCGCTGATCAAGGAGGAGATGGTGGCCAACCGCCCTACCTCAGTGGTCGCCAGCTTCAGCTCCGTAGCCATGCGCACGACGATGGGAGACGCAGTGGTGGAGAACATCAAGATGGAGAAGACATCTGGGAGGAATTTGCCCGAGGTTTCTTCCAGCTTGTGAAGACCGGCGGAGAAGCAGATAACCATAAAGGAGGACGTCAACAGTCCTACGCCGGCGACCATGGATGCCCTGCTGAAGCACTGGCGCATGTAGTTCTGGTCGGTCTCAAGGCCCACCAGGAACATGAAAATAACCCTTGCTGCTCTTATCGCGCCTTGTAGGAAGCCCTGCTTGCCGTACGGGAAGAACGCCAATCTGAAACCTTCGACCTTTGACAATGCCGAGGGCCCAAGCAAAACTCCTGTCTGGTCATGAAGGAATAAAAGCTCAAAGGTTATCAGCATTCAGCAACCAAAGACAAACACGCACGCGCGCATAACGCAGAGAGAAAAGATCTTCGGGAATTTTTGCTTACTAGCAATTGGGCAATGATGCGAGGCTGGCCCAAGGGCCGGGTTATCAAATACGTGATGTGGGAACAAATGACAAGAAGCATCATGGTTATAATCACGTTGAAGACATCCGCCATTATGTCAGCTCCGCATTCTGGTGTATCTACAGCCATTTGAGAAGGGGATGGTTTATCTTGATCCATTGTCGCCTCTGTTATCACCACGGCAAGGAAAATGACGCCATTACAAAGACGACGGCAGGGATAATGGAGGTGAAGTATGGGTTGCGGCAGTTGTTATTCTACCCTCTTCTTCCCCTCTTCCCGATCTGTAGGCTTCGAGGAGGGAGGAGGAAAAAGAAGGGTAGTGGCCCTTTCTTTTTCTTCCTCCTCGCTTCCTTTTGCTTTTCTTCTGCTTCTTTCTACCTCTTCTGCTTCCTCCTCCTCCTCTCTCTATCTCCCCTATTCTGTGATGGACTTTGTTATTATGACTCCGCGTTTTTTTAGTGGATGCCCGTTTTTCGTGGAGGCTTAACCAATATGGATGCAGGATGGCCAGCTTGTGCAGAATGATTTGAGCTCTTCGTTTTGTGTTCAAAGCTTTGGACAGCTCAACATGGTTTGATGGTGACAAGGGCTTTTTCTGTTCAGGGAAAGAGCCCGGGAGTAACGTTTATACCTACTATTTTGACTGTCTTGAATGTAAACTGGATTCCCTAACTTATTTTGGTGTGTTTGTTGTTTATTTGACAGATTAATAGGGGCATTCAAGATCAAGGACAACTGCAAATTCCATGCACCTTTTCACAAACGTTAAACTTTCTGGGATCTGGATATGAGCATCCAATGAAGGAGTGGAAGTAATACGCACAAAATAGAAAAATTTACCACTTAAAATGTTCCAGGGCATTTGGTAAGAATAAACGGGCACATTGGTCGTGAATTATAAATCTGTTGAACTTAGGGAAAAGCTAATAATCATTCCAACCTTTCTAGTTTGTCTATGCTGGCCTAAAACATTACTGGCAGGATAAATGTTAGAAAGTAAAAAGCTACATTCTGGCTAAATTGTAAGGAGATGCTCCACTGATGAGTCGGCTCAAATTGCTTTGAAGTCCCAAATTAGTGTAACACGTTCAAAGAGAGGGAGAAATGGAGCAGTTATGGGGACACAGTTTATACTCTGGGCCCCAGTTTTCCGGTCATGACGATGTGTTAAAGCCCTAAAATTTTTGGACCCCGAAGACGCCGCAATTCCTAGACTTTGGACTGCAAAAAAATCGTAACGATCTTTACCTTCCTCAAGTTGCACGAGGTTTCAGTCATTTGGAAATAACAGACCAAACTTTTGATCTTTCTGATGTTGAAGTCAAAAACTGTCCTCCATTGCAATCTATTCAAAGCCGTTTGTTTCTTCATGTGTGGAGTAAAAAGAAGAGATACTCCTTCCCTGTGTAATCAGGACTCAAAAGCAATGCCTTCAACATATCTACATTATCGGTCAAACCAGAATCTCAAATCTAATCGTCACAGCACTCCCATTTTGGGTGAGGAATGTAGATTGTATATTTATTTTCATTGAAAACAAAAGTGGTATTGTACAAGAGTACATCTGATTTTCAAAGGAATGATGGCACAGGAATACCATAAAATTTAAAAAGTAATCACACCAAAAGGATTACAATGACATGAAACAATCATTGGGCTAAATTACACACTAAGAGAGTAAAGAAGCCCCTGCAACAGTATATTATTAGTAATTCTCCAACTAACCAAAGGAACCAATGTCGATGAATGACAGTTGAACCAAAATTGATGTTGGGCTTGCATCCAATAGAGTCAATCCACCAAGTGCTGATTTTGCAAGTCAGAAATCCAGTGTACCACATGGTTTACTTTGTGAAATCGCTCCATTCATTTTTTCGGAGTCAGATACAACCAGTCTCTTCTCCTTCTGTGAATCATGAGAGCCTCTGGAACGGCCAATCCCTTGCCTTGGTAAACCTCGGTTTAGACCATCCAATAAAACACATGCTTTGCACCATTTCTGCCCAGTGAATTAATGAAGTTGTAAAAAGAACATATTCCATCAAATTCTGTGATAATCTGAATATTAATCCAGGAGAAAGGAGTACGCAGAAAAGAAAGCAAGAACAAGTAACATCATGGACAATGGGATACATTTTCTTCCTAGATAAATGACAAGTACAAGATAGGTTCAAGCAAAGAGGGATAATCTTCTATACGAAAAACCATCCTGATGAAAATCTGCACAGATGTGCATTCAGTCCTTAATTTGGTTTTTGGTTGACAGAGGATCACGGTCTTTAGGTCTATGTTTTGGAATTCATCAACCACATAACGTCTACCAAGAATCATCACCCATTTGATTTTAACTTTGCATTTTTTTTTCTGGAAAACAATAATTTAAAATTTTTAACTCCTGCAGATCCTTCAAACTCTTAGGGCAGTCTAACACCTTTCGAGCTACAAATCTCTAGTGAATCATTTGAGCAAATAAATATTTTTATCAAGGACCACAATGTATGAAATAATTGGCTACCTTGTTGAACCTATTACTGTCTACAGATTATATTGTTGCCACAGATACTATTCCCCAGGAATTGAACTAAGCATTTCCAAGTTTAGTGTACAATAGCTGCACTCAAATCCTTTGATAGAGATCCCAACCAAAAATGACTCATCATCATCATAATCATCATCATATGCAGTTTCCCACCTAAGTAAGGTCAGCAACAAGGATTCTTTTGCACCATTGTCATCAGTTTTGAGTTGATTCTTTGCACCATTGTCATCAGTTTTGAGTTGTGTCCTCATTAAGCTCACACATTTTCTTATCTTTGCTAATAACCTCTAACCAAGTCTTTTTTGGCCTTTCTCTAGTTCTTTACTTCTTTTATATCCTTTATTTCAGTAAATTCATTCCTCCTAACAGGTGTCATTTCTGCTCTCTGTTTCAAATGAACAAACCACTTAAGTCTACTTTTTCTTATTTTATGACCTATTGATTCTATCTTTAGGTTTTCACAAATTACTTCACTTATAATTTTATCTTTTCTTGTTTGACAACTCGTCCATCTAAACGTCTTCATTTTAGTTACATTCATTTCAAGTATATATTGTTCTTTAACTGCCCAAAATCCTGCCCATATAACATAACTAGTATTATAGCTATGCTATAAAATTTTTCTTTTTAATCTGATTGGCACTCGCCTATCACAAAAAATTCTAGAAGCATAATGTCATTTTTTCTACCTGGCCAGAATGTGCAACATGCTTATTGATTTCTTCATTTTCTTGAACTATTGATTCCAAATACCTAAAATGGTCTTGTGAAACCACTTGATCTCCAATCTTGACTAGATCCTCAATTATAATTCTATTATTATTAAAATTACCTTCCACATATTCGTTTTTTGTTCAACTAATTCTAAAACCCTTAGATTTTAAAACATCTCTCCATTTATTTAATTTCGAATTTATGCCTTCTCTTGTTTCATCTATTAGCATAATATCGTCTGCAAATAACATATAACAAGGGACCACTTCCTATAAATGTTTGGTGAGACAATCTAAAACTGAGGTAAAGAGATACAGGCTCAAAGCCAAACCTTGGTATAAACTTACTATAGTCAGAAATTCACTCATTTTTCCATTCATAGTTATTACATTTGTTATAGCTCTGTCATACACATCCTTAATAATATTGATATATCTACTATTGACTTTTTCTTTAATACCTACCATATTAATTCCCTAGCGACCTTATCATATGCTTTTTCCAAATCACTAAAAACCATGTTAAGGTTCTTCTTCTCTTTATATTTCTCCATTAATTTCCCAAGTAAGAAAATGACTCCAACTAAAAAATGACTTGAAAAAATGTAACATTTTGTTTGAAATTTTGTTTTGTTTCCTTTTTTTCTTATATCTTTTCTTTTCTCTAATTGAAGAATGGAGCATATTTTTTATTCGTAATCACAAAAAAAGATTAGACAATATTTTATTCGTCAATTAAAAAATAGACAAAACTAGTTATAGATGCAATTGAATAGCAATGTATTGACCTCACATAAGTCCAAAGAAAAGGGCTTGATCTACCATATTTCAAGGTCAGAACAGCAAATTTGCAATGTATGGATCCCACTTAAGTCCAAGAAAGGGGTTTGATCTAACTACATTTCAAGGGCAGCCCACCAATTAAATTTCCAATAATCCAAGGTGACTCATGCCTTAAAACTACCTCCCTCCAATTCAAAAATGAACTATTTAGTACTGGTCATTTTCCATCCTCATATAATTATCTTGAGGTATATAAATGCTTATGATGGCACCAACCTGATTGAACATGGCCAACATTGTCAATCCACTGCTGGTGCCGGTTGAGGTCTGTAGATTTTTTGTGTTGGCCAAATGTTTTGCAATCCAACCTTGCTTTGGTCAGGCTTGGTTGAGTATTTACCCTGAAGGAAACCTCACAAAGTAGAACTCTGACCAGAATAATGAGGATATGAAAATCATGATGAAGACACGATAACCATAAACAGATCCACCATCCTGTCTTGATGAGAAGTTTTATATCTCAACCTCTTTTTTCTCTGCCTAAATTGAGTAAGAAATTTATATTAACCACAGAATGGATGGCTCTTGCTAACCCTAGAGGTTAGAAGAAACAATAAGTTTGGCTTGCATATATTTAGTATGCCTATTGTTTTATGCTAGGACCCAACTTCCCTTTTCTTCCAAAAAGAAGGAAAAAAGATGTCGGAAAATATGAAAAAGGGTAACAATGTGATAATATAATGCTGCATCAAATGAGTAGAAAAGGACTACCTGGCTAGAGATGTAGCCACATCGTGCACATGCTCCTTGATCTGGCAATTTAGTAGATGTGGATATCCTAAAATCTTCACCTGATTTGATGATGTCCAAAATGGCTCTGGGTCTGCATTGACATGCAACATTCAACTGAACTAAACTGCATAAAAGTTTTGCAAACATAAAAATTTCATAAAGATTTAACAGGATCACCTGATTCTTTCAAGGTCTTTTATAAATTCACGTGCATATCCACGATAAGCATTGGGTGAATAAATGCCTGGAAATCAGCAATAATACTGTGTAAGGCTGTCATTGTTCTTTTAAAAAATAATAAGGTGGAATATATGGCATTAATCTAGGGCAGAAAACACAGATCGGAAAGTTTATTGATAAGAAGAAAAATCAACTGAAAAACAAAATGAAAAAGATAAAAGAAAATGGAGATAAAAAAGGTAGGACTCCATTGATCCCGAGACCCTCCAAGCAAGTGGGGCTCGACATCCATCACCATCCAATCATCAATAGACTTGCAATAAAATAAAATTTGCCAACAGATATCTTGAATTCAAAATATTTCCCATTGTAAATATGTTATGGAACATTTGAATATGAAGTGCAGAGCCCTCAAATGAAGCTGACCAGAAATCCAATATTTTGGCCAAAGTCTAGTCTGAGGTACATCTTATCGATGATTCTTTGGAAAAGAAACATTCTCCAACTATTGTGGCCATTGTGGGTAATTAACTTGCTGCAATTTCTCCATAAATGGTACACTCAATGAGCCTTTTTTCACTCTCATGTATGTTCAACTTTTACAGTTTTAACTTTGAAGCAGATATTAAAGCTCTGAAGCTGTCATGCCCTAACACTGTTCTGAATGCACTAGAGAACATTGCTGATCTGACCCATGTGAGAGATGCCACAAGTTCATATGAATGAGTTTTAATACCCATGTGAGAGATGCCACAAGTTCATATGAATGAGTTTTAATTAAGTAGAAAAAATCTAGAAACAAAGCATAACTAAAGAGAGCCACATTCTCATATACTTTTCCTTTTAATACGTGTATTTCAGTGATTACCTAACAACTAGCAGCTTCTTCAATAGCATTTATGCAGAAGAGAAAAGTTTAATTTTTATTTGAAATGTTTTCCAATATATTCAACAATATGTCTATGTAAATGGACTTTTATAACAAATTTTTGAATGAATGAAGACCAGACATTGGAAAACAAGAAAAATGAAGTTGAGAATGAACAATTTACATTCTGTAGAGAAGTAGTCCAGCTTCTTGAAATATGCATACGTACTACTGGTCAAGGTTTCCAAAAATAAACCAACAAAAGCTGCCAAGAAATATTATGACAATAATCCATTATAAATCAGCTTTTCAATGCAAGGATATATAACAATCTCCTTCTCATACATGTATTTAAAAGGCTTGCATCTTGGAATAGGCCCATCTTCACCTGTGGTTATACAGGTGCATCTACTCAATCTGCAGAGAAAAGAGAACAATCAGTGAATAAATGTATGTCATGTGATGTCTGAATAGAAAAATTGTTCGTGATCAGAAATTTACCTTGCAATGTCACCCCGTAATATGTTCAAGAGAACAGTTTCTGCAATATCATCTGCATTATGCCCAGTAGCAATCTTATCGGTTTTCATCAGTGCAGCACCTCGATCCAAGGCCTATTATTGTCATTTAGAATTTTATGCAAAATTGAGATAGCCACACACAGGAGAAACTCATACATAGTCTTTATAGAAACCAATAAAGGAGCAAAAACTTCTAAAACAAAGACACAAATGAAGAAAATTTCCCTGGAAATGAAGAAATATGAAGACTGAGGAACTTCGCATTGTGCAACATGAGAAACTTTTGGAAAAGAAATTGATCTATTTAAAAGGACAGATTACAGCCATGATAAACGTAGTTCATACAGAAATACAAGTTATACGGCAGTCAATAATCAGCCAAATAGATTCTTCCATAACATAAGGGTGAGGAAAGAAGACAACCAATCATGAAATTCATGCCAGGCTAACATGTATACAAATCTGGAGTGGAATCTTCATTAAGCTAGGGTATTCCTAGAATGACAAAGGGAGAAACAGCCCAAGTAAGTTGTTCCCCAGAAGTGACACAATACCAAAGAGTTGCGAGCCTGGTTATGTGAAAAGTGAGTATTCTGGGGTGTTCCATTTAAGTGATGAGTTGCAATCATGCGCTGTTCTTGTGGGCAAAGAGGGTACAAGTTCCCACAGCAAACTGGAAGAATTTACATGAGGGCGTTAGGCTAAATGAAGAAATTGTCTTAACAGCTGAAGTTCAGGGTCAGAGCACATGTCCAGTGTCCGCTTGTATGCATGTGTAACTAGAATTTTCCTGATGTAAGCATATCAAATTGGTAGATATGGTGGAAATGGTCCTCGGGTATGCATGTGTAACTAGAATTTTCCTGACATAAGTATATCAAATTGGTATATATGGTGGAAATGGGGAGGCCATACTTGCCCAAGGCTACAAAGGAATGGATGAAAAACCTAACAGATTGGAAATTCTTATTACTCATTTTATGAAGGAAAAGATGGCACTAGATGAGCGTTAGTGACAGTTCTACATAAAGACATGAAGGATGAAGGGCAGAGAGCATCGGCATCATTATGAGTATCAAAGACCCCCAAGTACAAACAAATCAAAGGAAGAGAAGTTAGCATGGCATTTAAATAGAATGGATTCTAGATGGCTTCTATGCAATAAATGTGTTGTATCTAGAGTATACGGACGACAGAGGAAGCATGCAAGTGAATTATAACTGCTCATTAGGCCCTTTCCAGATATTTTTCACACTTCAAAATTACAACACTTTGGTACCTGGTGCAGTAATGAGAATGTGGCACCCTACTACCTTCAATACAGTCTGGTAGGGGTAGGATCATGCATGTTCTCTAATAAATACGATCTATATACAAAAAATTATACATAAATTCGTATTTAAAATTATCATGAAGGGGATACTTTAAACCATTCATGTTTAATGTAAGGGCATAACACATAACTAAAGTAATAGCAGCATTAATCTCTAGTTCATAACTAAACACTTGGAGTAAATGTAACAAATACCAAGATATGTAATGATAGAGGAAGCTAGAGAGAGAGCTCCATGATGCACATGATACTTAACTCAGAATACAGGACATGAAATGCTACATTTAGGTAACAATGGACAGGAAGCACACAATTCCACATGATCAGACATTACATGGTGTTCTCACCAATCACAACTTAGAAAGATTTCTTCAAACAAACTTTCAGAATTGTATAGTTTGTAAGGGTTTCCTCCACTTAGGTGGCTGCAATTTACATGTCTAAGGATGTGTTCGGATGGAGGTTAAAGAGGGAATGATGATGGAGAACATGATGGAAATAATTCACTGCATCTTATTCATGCTTATTTAGGCACAAGCAAATAAATTAGGGTTTATTTATTTTTTCATATTTAATTTGGTTTTATTTATTTTTTACATATCTAATTTTGAAAACCTTATTTAGCCAGTTATCTGTAATTCACCTTTCTGGAAATTATTTTACAATTTCTTTCTTTAGGGAGTTATTTATAATTTTCAGGTTTTTTGTCTCTATAAATATGCTAGCTTGTAATTAGAATTTTTGGTTCTCAGCAATTGAATTTCAGTTGATTTCCCCTTCTCTTCCTGCCCTAATTCTTCTCTTCACAATTTATTCTCTACTTCTCTTCTACTCTCCTCCTCTTCCAATTCTTCCCCATTCTCTTCTACTTCTTCTCTAAATCTTCTCTACTTCGTCCCTGGTTATCTCTCTTCTCCTTGTTGAGAGAGTCCACCTCTTTCTTTCAAAGTGCTCCACTTTCTTGTTCTACATCAAGGATGGTTTGATGAGATGTGGAAAGTAATATTGTTAGTAAGAATAGAAATGATGTCAAAAAGGTAGTGGATAAAGAGAAAATTAATAGGCACTTTTTTTTTTTTTGACAAAAACAATGTTGATAATGGAAAGAGAAAATTAATAGGCACTTTTTTTTTTCTGAAAAAAAACAATGTTGATAATGGAATAGATAAGTTTGATTGTGAAAAGGTAAGAGTTAACTTTGCCACACACAAAATTTCTAAGTTAAAGAAAACCCTAGTTGAGAATTCTATATTTTTAAAAAGGATGAAAAATAGACGAAATAAAAAAAATTGGAACGTGTTTCTCTATTTACAAAAATATGCATTTGAGATAATATTCAATTATAAATATTTTAAATAATCATAACGGCTAATAATAATCATCTCTAATACATGATAATTATAGATTAAAATGAGATGAAACATTAAATTCAATAGAAGAAGGGCTTGCTGCCTTCACGATGCCTTCCATGTCTCAAACAGGTTACTCACACGAAGAAAGAAGACAACAATAAGTTTGAATGTGTACTTCTTATTAAGGAAAAAAGAAAGAGGAAAGAAAGGAAAAATAGGCTTTGAAAATGAAAGTAAGGAAGTGTGTAAATGCTGCAAAGAATAAAAGAAGCTTTAATACAAAGTGTGATTTGATGCAGAAGTGATACCTACACCAAAGAATGTAGCAAGTAAGAAACAAACTCCATACTAGCAGTTCAGAAATTTCAAGTAACAGCTTCCTGTCACAAACTGATCATTCCCATCATGCTAAGTTGGGAACTTAGCCACATTTGAGTCATTTAGGCATTACGTATAATAGAGATTTTATGTGCATTGTGTCTTAGAACGTGTTGTAGTTGTATGTTAGCCTACGAAAAGTTGAGGAATGGTGCAGATAAGTGTGGAAGTGTGCAGGGTTGCGTAGAAGGTGTGGATGTAGATAGAGATGCAAGGAGATCTTTGAGGCATCCCATGTCCATCTTGGGCATGCTTAGAGTAGGAAGAGAATGATATATTCTGTTAAACAATATGGGTCTGTTTGAGAATTGATAAAAGATGAAAAAATTAAATTTGGAAACTTAGATGAAAAGAGAGAAAATTATGTGACAGGATAGGGGTTAATGATCAGAGGTCAAGTAAATGAAGATAGAATATATAGGCCTTTTGGATGAAAAGTGAGGGGGAATAATTGAAATTATAGGCAATAATGAGGAAACAATAGATGTCACAACAATTAAAAGGGGTGGAGAAAAGAGGATTGATACCAAACAGGCCAATAGTGAAATCTTAAACATTGGGATGAATGATTAATGTGGAGATATCAGCCCTACACATGTACAGGTGTAGAACGCCCTTGGGCTTATATAAAGAGGATGGATGAACTCATTTATAACCAAGCAGGTAACTATGAGAAGAATTGTAAAAGAGTTCTCCAGTTGCCATAACTTGTGTTTTCTCCCTTTTCACTGATCGTGTGTGCGTGTATTGGTCTTGTACTAGAATGTGTTCTTTGAGAAGGCAAACATGTTGGTGGAGTCTAAGTCGAGCACCACCGTAGTTAGCATTTGAGAAACCTCTAAATCTGTGACATTCCATTCCCAAAAGGCATCAAAAGCTTAGATTCATGATATGCCATCTGTTAGTGAATTGCAACATTAGCATGAAAGCATCATCATTGGCCCGTTTTATTCATATATTTATATGGCAGGATTGTCACTAATGGCTGTTTTGTTACCCTCATGCGGTTAGATAAAATCACTACAAAAATTTACATTTGCAATATGTCAAACCCGGATTGTGGCTCAAGATTTTCCACCTTGGATAAGATATTTCACGCAGCAAATAGTAATAATACCACCAGTGGCTAGCCATGAGAACTAATTAAATGGCAGAGAATTAACTGACAAAGAAATTGGCTTTGTGCAGAAACAAAATACTACATTACATACCTGACGACGAAAAACACCGCAAAATGTACAGTTGTTTTTCAAGCCTATTGCCTTCACTATTTCATCCATTGTCCAACCATATAGATCCTTGTATGAAACAATTTTCAATGGAAGCCCATACTGAAAATATCAAAGGGAAATAAAAATTATTTTAAGAGAATCCAGTGGAACAACAGTAAATGGCTCTAATAATAATTATTCAGAGAATAATGATAAGCATCAGAATTTGTAGGTCAAAATTTCAATAGAAGATTAAGAAAGAAATGCAAGTGGCACAGGAATTTCACAGCAATAACTCTAATTTTAAAGCATTCATCAGACTTTTAGAACTTTTATTTCAAAACCAACTGAATTTTTTCCATGGTTTGTTAAATGGCGATAAATAAAAAAAATACGATAAGATCAAAGCCTATATATAAGAGAAAATAAATATATTAAAATATCTAAAGTAAATACCTGAGGATGTAATTTGCTTGGCAATTGTCATATTTTATTAATGTTCTTGTTTTTCTTTTATTGATGCATAAAGAGAGATTGTTGCTAATCTTTTTGAAAGAGAATGTTAGTATAAATAAAGTTCATGATTTTTATTTTCAGTTCATGGGTTTTGGTTGTTGCAAACCCCAACCCCTCTTAACTAGTCTTAATCTCTAAAAGCTATAAAACCAAAAGAAGAAACTGTCCTTGAAATTCCAGCAACATAAGAGGAGAGTGAGAGCTTCATGTGGGTACAAAAAGGGTAGGCAAAGTATTGCATTTCTTTTCGATTTTATCTCTGTTTCCAGAAACCCATTGAGCAATCCGTTCCGTTCATTCGACTCTACGACCCTTGTTTGGATATGCTATGAGGTAGGAAACGAATTAGAGCAGTGCTTCCTCCAATTGAAGGGCATTTGTAACCGATGATCCAGAGCTTGCCGAAAGGGTAATTACTGGTGTTGCACCCGATCAGACCGAGATCGAAGATGAGAACCAGGCAAGCAGTTGAAGCGAAGTGTACCAGGCAATCTGTAAGATTTTATTTATATTTATCAGCAAATTTATCTTTAATTTCATTGGCAAAGCATCTAGCTACATACACCTTTATTTGTTTCTTTTTTAGTTTTGCTTGACTATGAACTCTTTGACCATAGCAAAACTAAAATTTGCCTGCTTTTGGCCAATCATTCCTTATCATACAAGTGTTCCCATGAGCAAAGTAGAAATTTATAAAAGAGAATTACTTAGATTAAATAAAATTATATTATTAACCCAACAATTAAAAGATCAATTAATCGAGATCGATAATTTATTCTCTCAAGACTTATCAAGAGTTATACAACAGTTAGAAACTATAGCATCTAATATAGGAGATACTATTTTGGTATTAGAAACTTTAAACCATAGAAATCAATAGAATGCTTGACAATTTTAATTCTAGAAAATCAACAGATGAAATTCTCAATTAAGGACTACTAAGCCTTTTAGAATTCAATGCCATCATATGGCAAAAATATCGGCGTAATCAGATATAAAATAAAGCCAAAAAAAAAAAAGATTCTCAACTTATATACACCAGCGAAAGGCCAAAAGGCCAATAGTGTGTAAAGATGGGTTGGGTAGAAAAAATACTTAAACATATTGGAATTGCATAAAAATATAGTAAATGGAAAGCTTATGAATTATAATATTTTTAGAATAAATAAAAACAAAAAAATAATATTTTAGCAGAATTAAAAAATTGAATAATGTGTACACCACTTCATAATCTAAGCACCCATTAAAAATTCCGTTTTTATCAAAATTCAAGTAGAATATTTATTTTCTTAATATACATATATCATTTATAATTGCAGAGTAATTTATCTGAGCTTTAAATATTATTTTTACAGCATATAAAACTTGGGCGAAAAGTTAAAAGTATAATGAGTAGGCACTTTACGGTGGATATTAAAAATAGTTAGACAAATCCAAATACTACAAAAATACAGTCATTTGAAAGCATATAATAAAAGGTATTTTAAAAAAAAAATGGTTGAAAACTAAGGTTTCTAACTATACTAAAAAACTGCCTAAACACAGCTAGTTGACATAGTTTACAACTATATAAAAAATCTGTTTTCTTCAGTAAATTAAAATGAAAGCTTCCAGATTTATTTATACATATTCTGGTAATGAAATGCACCTAATTATATATTAAATTTGTATTAAAAAAATTTCAGAAAAGTAAGTTATTGGTAAATTGAACCCCAGACTTTAGTTTTTTAACCAAACTCCTTGCCATTCAAGCCAGGCTGACCTGGAACTCTAAAACCAAAATTTAAATATTTTAAGTTTAGGCTTTAGGGTAGGCTCCCCATAGGGCAGGCGGTGTAGGGTACCCCGCCTTAACTAAAGCCTCATCGAATTATTCTTTCTTCTAGACACATCTCCCTATTGTTATTACCAGGCAATATTGGTAATATATTTCCATATATCTTTCTTTCTTTAATCTCTACCTAAAGGGAGGAATATATCCCTTGATAGCAATAAGGTGAAAACTAGATGAGAAAAGTCCTTGACAAGTGCCAAATCAAACAGGAGGCATGCCAAAATTAACAATTATTGATAGTTTCTGTGGTAAACGATCTTCTCCTGGGTATTTTTATGGCCTTATTTTCATGGCAAAATATCAAACAGGTAATGAAAAAAATTAGGAAGATGCAAAATAAGCGGACTTTGTTGGAGGTTCTCAATCTAGGGAAACACTAACAGACTATACTGTGAGGTTCTAACAGGATTCAGTTCACTAGTGCTTGTATGTTAACACCCTAGTCATGTGATGTACTAGAGATAGTTTACACATTAGACTAGAAATCAGTTTGGTATCTTTAGATTACACTTGGATAAAAGAGGATACAATCGTAAGATATTTGGGTTCAGAAGAAGGAAGGTCTCTTTTTCTTCTTCTTAAGTTTTTTTATTGTTTATTTTCATTTTATGTAATTCTATTTTCGAACATGTAGATAGCAGTAAGGAGCTAGAGGACTTCATAACGTCCAGTCTCAAAATGGCTGCAGAATATTTTCTTAAAAAGAGGTCTACCTGTCTTGAGCACTATGGAACATTTGCAAAGCTTCTGTCTGAAGGATGGGCATGCTGGAAGAAAGATTGACTGATTGATACTTTTGAGTTTGGGGAGGGTAATGATGACACTGTTTATAGCATTAGATCAAAAAGCATGGCCTTGGATGTGTGTCATAAGGTTTGGAAGTGCTTCAGGACCACCAGGGCTGAGTGATTGTTGAACAATGTTAGAGGGACCTATGTGCATTCAAGCAAGTAGGTACAATAATTTGTCAGTCTCTAAGTAATTGATGCACTCATTGGCTTTCACCTGAAAGAGAATTAGAGGTTGGATTTAGTATAAACAGAAGACTGCTGTTAAATCCCTCTGCAACTTTTTGAGGACTGAGTGGTCTGAAGGTAAATGCAGCTGATGCAAATTCAGTAAGTGCCATGCCATAAATGGCCCCTTTAGGCCAGCTGGTCTCAGAAGGCAGTGCATCAACTAAGAAAAAGGGGGGTAACTATTACAAGTGTGATCTGTTTGCATGATCAGGGTAGAAGACAACACATTTCCCTTTATTGTGAATTCCCGTGTTCAGTGCAATTGAAAACAGAAAACCTACAAGGGGCTTTTTCTCCGTGAGTAAGACCATCTCTCCAAATGCATGGGATTAGCTGTCAATGCTGCAGAAATCACAGGGATTTTGCTGGATAACCAAAGTATATCTTAGAAACTAAGAATATGCAAGTACTGAATTTAGAAGAAGCACCTCAAAATTGAAAGAACAAAATGTGCAAAATCATGAAGCATATCAAGCATAGAGTAAATTTTGCAATAGATAACAGCACAGCACCTGAATTTCATTTCTTTTGACTGTTTTGAGTGAGTCATCTCTGTAACCTGTAATCCCTTCATCAACAGATAATAGGAAGAGATTCAGACCATAATTGTGGCGACGGTTGAGCTCCGATAATACATAAGCTAGGACAGTTGAATCTGCATTATAAAAAGGCATACAAAATTTCCCAGTTCATAACCTTCTACAATTCATAAATCATAATATTATTCTAGAAGAAAGAATGTGCTGGTTCCCAGCTATATGTACATGCAAAGCTACAACACATTACATAGACAAAGATATGCATGCATATTATAGACTAACACAAACATGCAGTAAATTATCACACTTACGTTCACTGTCATAGCCCTAAGCCCAATTGGAGAAGCATTGCGTTGTCTAGCACAACTTCCACAATGAGGGCTGGTGGCAAAACAAGATTCATTTAACAGTTAATGGGGCTTCAAAAAAGCACCACCACCACCAGGTATTGGTGACAAAGACAATGAAAACATTCATTAGAGCACAAGCCGAGGTGATGCATTGCAATATATTGACAGGTAGTATCAAACTTTTGTGCAAAATCGTGATGATGATATCACATCCTGATTAACTAAGATGAGGCTTAGAAAAAGGAAGCAAAAGTAGATGAAGCAGATAACAACAAAAAAATGACTATATCGCACCCTGTAAAACTCTTTCTTAAGAACTGGATTAGACTCTTGTGGACTACATGATAATGTGCCCAACCCGCACATCTGGTGAGATGCAAGCTACTGGACCTACGGCAATGGCAAACAAATCAAGCCCCAATTTATATCAGGTGGGGCGGACCAGTGTAAAAATCAGAGGAACCCAAAAAAGAATGCTTGTGTAGCCCACCATGGATTTATCTGATCTAATGTTCACCACAAACACACCACAAATGATCTAGTGAATGAATAATTAGGTCATTCTACAGCTAATATGTATATAGTTTTCTTCATAATTCTAACATCAGTCCAAATGGAATGGCCAGCATAAGTTCAAGATGCAATTAATTTTGGCCCATCAGATTTTCAGAAGGGGTCACCTATGATGAACTATTTAGACATTTGACAAACATCAGAGTGCGCATCCAACCAATACAAACATAAAATGAAGGTAAAAACTGGGTCAACCAAACCTATCCAGTAAACTTTAAGATAAACATTGTCAAGTGCAACAGGCTGAAGCCTGGCTATCTCACCTAGGCCCAAGCAACGTGATAGTATTTGAATTCCATCAGCGCTCCTTAAATCTACAAGTTTTAAATGGTTAATGGTGATATTCTAGGCTATAACAAATTAATGACATCTAGTAAGCTTAATTGACCATTAGATTGTTATTATAACAACATTGAAAAAAAAATTGAACAATTTTGTCCACTCAGAATTGGTTGGGTTGAAACAAATTAGGTCCAAATAATTTTTTTTAAATAATAATAAGTGTACTTGCATAAGGCTCCTGCTAATGTGGGATCTAAGGAGGGCGAGATGTACACAGCCTTACCTCCATTTTTTAGAAAGGCTGTTTCCATGAAACAGATTAACCAAAATTAAGTCCAAATCCAATGAATAAAAGGCTTCTCTTTGCATGCCAACTTAAAGCACAGTTCATAGGCCTGTTGGGGAGGTCCACACCAAACCCAAAGGAAAATGAAGGCCATGTATAAACAAATAAAAACAAAACCAAGACATTAGGACAACAATGATGCAACTTCCAATCATGTTATGTTTGCACCAAAAATGAGGTACATTTAAATCTTGAGCACACCACAAAACTAAAAGGTTGGCATGCCATTGGCTACCATCTCTCGATTCTCTCCCCTTAGACCTCTCTATCTCTTCAAAAATATCAATCCCTGATTTTCTCTCAATATTTCTAGCCATGAAGTTCAAGTACCATTTCGACAGAAACAACTGAGATAGTAAGGAATGGCCTCTGGATCTTGAGGCTACGGTCCATCATAAGTAAGAGAAGCATAATTTAATTAATGTGCTTACCCAATTAGATGGAAGAAGATTTAAAGGACAATAAGTGTGCCATGGAATCCAGTTAGTGGGGAAGAAACCATGCCGCGCAATCTTATTTTTCCAACCTCCCGATGAATATCCGATGATGCATTAAGCTATATAACGTAAGAAGGATCTTTAGCAAGATAGAAATGGTATGCACACACACGGACACGAATACTATAACAAGCTCAACATTCCTACATACACTCCATGGAGTATCTAGCAATACAATACAAATGAAATCACTCCATGATGTACGGATGGTTTCTCAGAATGCACATCCATGGTAACAAGAGTTGCTCAAACTACAAAAACCAAATCAACAATGACAATGAAAAACATAACAATACAATTTAGAATGGAGATAAAGATGACAAACATATAAAGAACAATATACTGACACATAATTCATCATTATGAATTCATTAATTCTTTGTCTGTTGTTCACCTTTTCCACCAGAAGCAGCAACAGCAACATGTTCCCCAGGTTTGAACAGTTGATTGTCCACAATAACCCTGTGGATCTCCTCCTCAAAGACTGTGTAAAAGCATTCCCTGCAAATCTATAGAGAAAATGGTCGTAAGCTTTAGAAAGTTGTCAGTGCTGTATCAACATACATCATTATTGAGATAAAATATCCAGTTGTGCTGAATGACTCAATGGGACATGTGATTGAATTCTCAATATATGCTGTGCTTGTACTATGTAAAAAATCATCACACATCACCAATAAAACACAAAGTTTAACATCTCTTCTCTAATTTATCATCTCCGGTGAAACACTGGGGCTCCAAGTTGCCACAGATGAGTAGGAAATTGTTTCCCTTACTGGGGAGTAAACATGAGAACAAAGGGTGGGACTCGCATCATAACTGCAATACTTCTGATGGATAGACCTCACTAACATCATACGTCCAGTGAACACCACCATTAAAATCCAATCTTGATGCAATTGCACCAAAGCCTCACCATGCAAAAGAAATAAGAAAATGAGATGCAACCAGGAATCCATATCATTCCTCACATCAAAGCTATGGACAATCCGTCAATTGAAATTGTGAAGGTTGATGATTCGGACCATTTGATTGTGATCAGTCTAATATTCCATTGTATGATTGGAAGAGCCATCAAGTAGTTATAATGATTTTCTAGGACAAAGTTTCTTTAGTTAGTAATTCATGCTGGATTAGGAGTCGACCATTGCTGGTTTCATCATTTGTTGGCTAACTTTTGGGATTCAAAATAATGTTCTAGCGACATGAAACATTGTGTTTGATGGCCTAATAGCATTCCATGGACAATAAATTGGTAGCGTTTTATTGCCCGTTGGATGAGCTTTCGAATGATTTCAAGATCGCAGGGTTCTAACAACATTGGATGCGTCATAACCTCATAAAGCAGTTAGCAATTTCCAGGGTCTTTTGTATCTTTTGGTATTATATTAGGGTTCTTTGCAGAACTCCATTCGAGTAGAGATGGGAAACAGCTATCCGGATGAATTAAAATCAATTTTGAAGTTCAACAGTCCATCTACTGAATAATTCCAGCCATGCCTGTTTGCACGACATCCAACGAGGTTTTACTCGAGACATTTGGGAAAAGAGGCCATCTTTTAGGCTGACGGCCATGGATAGTTGCAACGGTGGCGACTTCGGCCATTCGAAGGTATCTTTTTATGAAGAAGAAAAACCCCTTACGGTATCGGATGTCAGCGTGGGTGGGAATTCAAAAGATACCTGCTGTAGGGTTTTGGGCCTCTTAAGGGAAGCCTTCCTCTGATTGCAGATGAAGCAGAGCCGCCCTCCGCTGCTCTTCCTCGCCTTGCCACCGTCGCCTTCCTCCATGGCCGGCTCCGCGGGACCAAACCCAGCGCATGCAGTGGCTTTAGATATGTAAATCGGCTCGGGTTTAATCCGAACCCGATAGCCCAACCCAATCTGAATCGATTTGGGCTGGGAGGTAAAATCGGTTTTAAAAATTCCGGTTCGACCATCAAATTGTGTTGGTGCAGGTTGAGGTGTAGGGTGACCCAAATTCAACCCGTCCTCATTTTCAAAGGTTCTAATTTATAATTTTTTTCACCTTATATTGTCATGGCTTTTTCTTAACTTATTTAATTTTTTTTCATATATATATTCCTCTCTAAAACTAATTCTTATGCTTATTTTATCTTGTGACTAAACCAAACTCATTGCTTTAGACCTTATTCAAGTGAGTTATGTAAATTAATTTTGAACTTGTCCTAAAGGTAAAACGTATTCAAAGCAAATACACTTTCAGTTGAAAATTGTACCTGATGCCTTGGAAATAAACATATATTAGATTACTAATCACAACTTGACACACGTTGCAATTTGGCATTGGATTACACTCCGCAGGATTGAAATGATAAAGATAGATTTTGGTTGAGTAACTATTCGCAAACGAAGAAATTCAAGGAATGGCATTTCTGTATATTTTATTTTTAAATTGTGAATTTTTGTGCATTGGTCTTGGTGAGAATGAGCACATTAGAATTCGATGTAAGTCTTCTAGCTTATAAAATGGATTTGTAAGATTTTCTAAACTATTTGCATTGTTAATTATCCTTTGAAACTATTTTTTATTCATTTTTTCAACTCTAATCATCAACCACAAATTTACCCAAACCAAACTCCGTTTTCTTAGGTTAAATTAGGCTTGGGTTTAGATTTTTAAAATAGGGTTAGGGTTAGGATGACTACCCCCAATTACACGGATTCAAATAGTTTTGAGAAAACTAAATAACTACGATTGTGGGAAAGAGCTTTCATGAATGAAGATGAATAGCTGTCAATAGGGATGAAATATACGAGGAAAATCATGGAAGCCAAGGACAGAACACAACAATAGCATTTCTATGTTGAACGTTATGAAAATTTTATTAACAGTTCTAGAAAATGTGTTTTATAGCCTGTAAGATTATTTTCGTCACTTAAACATTTTAACCCAATTTTTTTAACTTCACACATAATGGTTATAGACAACTATTATCTTATGAAAAATGAATAAAACCTTTAGGGTATACTTGCAAAAAGCAAAGTTACATAGTACCATACATGCGATTTAATGAAAACTCAAAGGCAACTATGAGAATTATGCTTGAGTCTTTAAGACTTTACCAAGGGTAAAAGCACTTTCACGTGCTTAAAAGGGTTGTTATAGATTTTCGACAGTGTTTAACTAGACATTCTTAAGCACTTTAGCATTAACAAACTTTAGGGTAATGTCACCCCTTTTTCTCTCCTTCAAATTATTTGAAACATAGGAATTTTTTTACTCTACAAAATGAAATTCTATTGGTTTAATGTGTAGTTTAGATTTTATGCCAAAAATTTACCATTCTTGTGTGTGTGTGTGTGTGTGT
>JAYJMB010074012.1:0-19149 GCA_036873735.1 Pouteria campechiana | reverse complement strand
TGTGTTTAATTTTATCTTAAATGTACATTAATATTAAAAATCTCAAGTATTTTTTCTCAAGCTAATGATGTATATTGAAAATATTTTATTATATTAAAATTCATAATAAATTTCATTAAATACAATAATTTTATCATAAAATATATATTAAATTTGTAATATTTAAAATATTTAAATAATATTATTGAATGTCTTTTATTTGAAAAAGAAGTTTGATATACGTAGAATTGCTTTAACTAATGGGATTTCATTGAAATCCTTTGTAAAATAAAATTTATTTAAAAATATATTAATCATATATTAAATCAAAATTTATAAAATAGTGTTAAGATTTTAAGTAATTACTTTGAAATAAATATTAAATAAATAATATTTATTTTTTTAAAATCATTTTTGAAGATTTAGTCATTTGCATAATTCTTTTAAAAATAAATAGTGATGAAGTTAAAAATATAATTCTTTTGTCCTTTTTGGTCATTTGTATAATAAAAGTACTTTCATCATATTATAACCAAACAAGTATATAATATTAAAAATACTTTTAAAAAATATCTTACTTGAAATACTTTTTACTAAAGTTGCACTGCAACAATATTTTTTCTCAGAAGTACTTAAATTCCATGGCAGCGTAAGACGTAGCCTAAATTTGGATAAAAAGCCACCTGGGGCTGGTTAAGTCCGATGAGCCGCTTCGCGCCCTCTTCTTCTGTTGCCATAAAAACAGTTGTTGAGGTTCCGAATTCAGTCAGTAAAAGTTGTTTGGGCTCCAAAACATGTCGTGAATGAGCTTCCATCCAAATTTTCTGAATGTGGTGGCGGGTCCTACGGGCTCAGGCCTTTCTAGAGGAAATCCAACATTCAAACAGAAATGCATTTTGCCAACTAATTAAGCTATCACCCATCCATGGCGGCAAAACAAAGGAACCATGCGGTTAGCATAGATCCAGAGGCATTTACCCGCATGCCCACCTGAAACGTAGGACCCGTGGCTGTGGGAGCCCATTTTGAAGTTGGATCTTCAAAATTTTCGACACGAAGAAATTAATGATGCATTTTCAAAGGAAACGCATTTTTATTTTTTCACCCTATATTCCATAACGTCCACAAACTGAGCTAGCATCATCTTCACCTAAATCAACTTCCACGCTGATTTTTCATTAGTTAATCGCAACCATGTGGTGGACCCACCATCGTCTATCGCCCATCAAAAAGGCTGGTCATGCACGTGTATGGAAACATGCAAAAGCCGATCAATTTCTGTGATAAATTAAGAAAATAAACGCAGGAGCTAAACCTCCTTGAAATGTCATTTCCAGATGAAATAATTTTCCTCTTTTTAGCAAAGCCCTTGGTGGCTGATCAGCTTGCCCTCTCAGGCACAGTATAAGCACACACAATTACAGGACTAGACGGTTTCAAGTGTGCCCACCATCTCTCCTCTTTTCCACCCAGAGCACAATCAGATCCATTCAACCGTCCAAGTAATATTATCCATTCTTAACGAGAGCAGACACTTCAGATTACTTGAATGCATGCGAATCCCCTACTTGATTCCCACGATAAAGCATTCAAAATGGGCATTTAACCTCGTATACTTCTGAATTTCCTTCATTTTGTATTGACTGACAGTTTCAAAAAGCAAAACAGAAAATACTGTGTATGCAGTTGCTGGAATTATGTACTTCGTAGTTGAACAGAGCACTCCTGAGCATGCCAGTAGCGCATGTACCCACATACCCCCATCTTCATATGCGAAATCCTTGTGAAGGCTAACCACTCAACAAGGCCCCTTGTTCGCTCCTGGGCAAGAGTTCTTGAATTCAGCAAAAAATTCAAGAAAAACTGATATGAAAATCCCAGAGAGGAGGTGGTGATAAATGGCAGTCCAGCATCCAGTTGATACAAAATGCATCAGTTAGTAATGGCAGTCCAGCACCCAGTTGATACAAAGTCAAACAGGCACATGTCATGATTTGTCACCAGGCGAGCTCGATTCTGACTGTAGTCGGTGGTTTATGTCGCGCTGAAGCATTGCCATGTATTCCTGCCACAAGAAAGATCGTTTAAAATACAACTCGAGCCTTGAAATAAATCATAAAACAAGCAACTGAAGCAAGCAAAATGTAAGTAAATACATTGGCGAGTGTAGTAGTATTGTTGCATAATTCTTCCACAAGATCTTCAGAAGCGATTCCTTCACCATAAAGACGACCTGCATTCTGGACTACTGTATGGAAGAGGTTGGTTGGTGACTCGTGGCTTTCAATCCTTTCAACAGCTTGGCGAAGATCAATCTGAAAAACATACTTAAGTTAGATGACCTGATCTCCAAGGATCAAAGCAGCAAAATAAGGGAAACACCCATCTTCTTCTCCAATTCTTCCTACTGATGAAGCTCAAATAACCAAAAACAAAAAAAAACAAAAAATCAACTGTTTGCGCAAACTATTGATATCCTAGAATCTTGTCAAGCAAAAAGCAGTGAGTCTCAACATTGTGACATACAATAAGGATCTATATGAGCCTAGAAGATATCAGTAGAACTTGGATCCTTCCCTAACACTTTCCTGTGCCCACAGCCATCTGACATGGACTGCCATACAAGCTGCCCTTGCCATTGATCAACATGATCTCTCAAATGAGGCAACCCTGAATGCCAATGAATTGTTTGCATAAAGAGTGATTCTCTCAAAAAATTAGTCACCTTCATGTAAGGTCCAACATCAGACATCCTCCAACCCTGGGATGCACTGGGTCAAGGTAAATTTAGGTGGGCCAGTTGATGAGGACCAGCTGATGGTGTGTGCATCAATAAAGCTTTATGGCTCATGAAGTAATGGATGCCCTTCAATGATGATAAACTAACCTCCCACAGTCCATATCCCACATGCAGAAAACAAAAACAGTCATGTTGTGTTAACCTGTTGTTCTTCATTTTCTTTTGGAAACCTAAAACTTAAGGCCATGCGCAGAATCCTTTGTAAATGAATACATCATTATTGAAAACACTCCATATTAGCTGTTAAGACAACAAGACAATCCGTAACACTTTATCCATAGTGAAAACTAGCATTCAACTATGGCCACTAATTATTAAAGTCTAAAAATTGAATGAATGACTGTTTGATAAGTAAGAAAACAGGTCACTCCAACCAAGAACTTAGAAAAAGAATCATAACGAAATAATGCGTTGCATAACTGAACAGCACCTGAGAATTACTGGCATCCACTATGTTACTGTTCGGTTTATCTTCATCATGCTGAGATGGTGGTTCTGATTCCACAGTACAGGAAGGTGCATGGGGAGTTGTCCCTTGGCTGAGCACTTGAGAAACTACAGGCATCAGTTGCTGAAACATCCTTGAAAGATCAATCCCACCCTGACCCCTTCCTGACCCAGAAAACATGTTTCCTGTATCTTGACCTTCCACACCCTGTGCAATTTGATTGAGGGTATTTCTCACTGAAGGACTTTGGGTTAGCTGTTCCATGATGCCCCTTAAACCAGCTGGAGATCCAATCCCAGCTTGTTGTGACACCCCTTCCAGAAGGGAGTCAAGCGCAGGACTTCGAAGAAGTTGAGACATCATGCTGGCAGCATCGTTTTGTCTGTTACCATCCTGTCTGCCTAAAGGTGTGCTTTCCATAATCTGACTAAATAGAGGGGGCAACTGAACAGGTTGATCACTAGCATCAGGGTGTTCTCCCCCACTTATATCAGAAGAGCCACGGGATGCAAGAGCTTGCAAAAATTGTTGGCCCCTAGCAATAGACTGCTGGTTCTGATTTGCAGATGTGCCAGAGCTGGTTCCGCCATCCCTCTCTTGTACCTTCACCTGCTTACTTTTCCTCTGTGCACAATAACACAATAAACAGTTAATTAGGGTAGATCAAGTATTCATGAACCTGGTTAACTGGCATCCAAGATTGGTCATATCACAAGACAGCCAATGTAAATCACCAGATCACATTTGTCAGGATAATTCACCTTAGGTTGTAAACCTCCAGACCCTAACCCCAATGGAACAGTTTTATCAGCCTCATTAGGTTCTTGACTTTGACTATCACTTGGAGTATTCTCAGAAGCAAATGCATTGGCACTCGTCTCAGAGGAAGAAACATGAGAATCTGTCATTGAAAAGTCACCCTGCAAGGTCACTGATGATGTTTGTGCGGACCTCAAATTCACAGTTGAATCTTCCATCTGTGGTTGTAGCCAATAAAAAACGGACAAATCTGTCAGTTCTCAATGTCCTGTTAAGCCTAAAATAGAACTAGTAGGAAAGGCAAGTTTCCACATGGTATACCTGATGCCCTGCATTTTCAGCCCTTTGCATACAATACAAAGAACCAACAACCTGCCCATTCGGGTCAGTTAAAGAACCAACAACCTGCCCATTCGGGTCAGTTAAAGAACCAACAACCTCCCCGCTCTGGTCAGTTCCGTCAAGTTCAATGATATCTGAAGGCTGAATCACTCCTGAAACACTGCTTGATCTTGTGGAAGAATCTGGGACAGCATAAACATCTGATGGGCCCGAGTGCATGAAGAAGAATTATTAAATGTTTGTTCCATGTCATGAAAGTATTTTATAAATGCTCACCTGATGGGGCTTGAGGTCCTTCCCCTATATTTATCGTATTAGCCGCTTCAGATGCATTTTCACCTTGCCTGGCATCTCTGACATGCATTTGCAGTTGTGCTATAACTGGGGAAGGGGAAATGGATAGTGAATTTGGCTGCAAAACAGAGCTTCCAATGCCAAGCTGCATGCCACTGGACCCAGATAGACTAGAAACTTGTGCTGAAGTTGTATGGTTGGGATTTGTCTGCTGAGATCTTGCTTGAACAGGGTACATAGCACTTAGCATGTGACCAGCTGCATCTGAAGGGGACCGCCCTGGAACAGCTGCCACAACATTTCTCATAGGTAGGACAGAAATTGACCCTGAATTCACTAAACCAGTTCCATTTACAGTTGTTTGGGCCTGATTTGGATTTTGACCACGAACAGCTTCCGCAGTACTTGCTCTGGAGCCAACTGATGATAAGCCGGGAGTAACTGCAGTCCCTGATAATTAGACTGGGTCAGGACAGCTGTTTTTAAAAAGAACAAGAGACAACCACCATAGGAGTTCTCACCAGCATGTATGTGGATACTGATGTTTCTTGGCACATCCCCAGCACCAATGGGACCAGGAATTCCAGCATTTGCTTGAGCAGAAGCAGAAGTGCCAAATAGGGAGCTTGCTTGAAAGGGAAAGGGCTGTAAGGAAACACTAGATTGTGTCATTTTTCTGTTTAACCACGACCAATAAAGCATAGGCATCACAAAATAAAAAATAATAATAACCTGAACCATTATAGGATTTGGCCCTGATGAAGATATATAAACTGCTGGTCCAGCATTCACCATGGATTCAGCCTAGACATAGCCAAAAATTAATTAGATTTAAATTCAGAACTTGAATCAGAAAAAATAGAGAAAGATTATGAATCATACAGGAGATTGCCCCATACGCAACATCATCATGGTACGACCAAGCTCCAAAAGAAGAGCTCCCAAATGTTGCATTGCCACCCCTATTTGCACTGCTTGAGACTGAATTTGTCCTCGTGCCATTGGATCAGTAGTACCACCTTCTCTTTCAATGCGACCAGCAACGCTCTACAGGATTTAGAAGGTTGTGATTAAACCAAGCCAAATAATGCAAAGATCAGAACTATTAAAAATTCGGCAAATAAATTTTGCATAATAAGATTTTTAACTAGTCTTCAGATATACAATGCAGTTGAAAAATGCCAAATAAGTGTGTGCTGGTCATAGATTCAAACATATGCAACTTTTTCCCCACGCACGATTAAAAAAGACAAGAAGAAAGATACAAATAACCTATATCAGGAAAAAAGTCATATGGAGCTCAAGTAACATGAACACTTTGTCTATGGAGGCTCTAAGGAAGAATGAATGGAACAGGCCATTACATGCAACATATGATGTAACTTCGCAAATTAATCTAATGCAAGACAGGCTAGTTTGAATATTCATCGAAATTGGAAAGCAGAAATGGTGTTTCTTTACAGCTGCATCATTATTACTCATTTCCAAATATTTTCATGGAAATTGAATTTCAACTTCTTAAAGATTTTGAGGAAAATGTCCCTTTTCCATTCCCTTATAAAACCTTAGAAATGATATTTTCCCTTCATGAGAAGCAGATTTTACTTTCCTCTTCTACATCATTCCTAATAAGCCTCTATAACCATTTAAACACCTTTGCTACTTGGTTCTGCATTGATCATCACTAGCGTACAGTAATTGATTAGCCATGTCAAGTCAGCCACCATTATTTGCTTTAGATAGAGGAAGCCGTCCTTAGGCAATATTATGCACTTCTATCTACAATATGAGTTTATGGTTGAATCCCCTTTTTGTTTCTCATCTCTTGCTGACCTTAAATATGTTCAGCATTGATCAAGAGCAATCATTCATGTTTTTCCTATTCATATGATATATGGTAGGATGCTTTGGAATCAAATGATTTCAAATTTTGGGACCAAGTAGAATAATTTCCATTTCAAGTAACTTAATGCTAGCGGCAATATATTTGAAAAAAGGAAAAAAGAAGCATTGTTAACTCTGTATAGCTGCTGCTCCAAAATAAGAAAAAGAAAACTGAGAAAATGAAATTATGGAATCACTTTTTAGCAATTACAGATTGTTCTCTTGTAACAGACCATTTCACCCCCTTCTATGGTGGTTTTCTTCATCCTTTGAATCAGCGTAAAAGGGAAGGCAGTGCAGATTTTTTACCAACAGCCAACCAAAAAATGATCATTTTCATGTCACAAAACTTTAGTTCAAGAAAGCATACATATTCACTGGGATGGCATAAGTATGATGGAAGCAGGATCGGTGTAGAGATGTGCCGCTAGAGTATGATGGCAATATCACATACCAAAGAAATGGAAAAATTTAGTTCTTTGAAATAAAGAAACAAACCAGGGTTTGAAAACTGCACAAATCACAAACACGCCTCTACTGCATTCCTAGTAAAGAAATCACAAACTTATCCTTGAAAGTGACTCAAGAGGAAGTCTGGATGGGACACAATCATGGAAGGGAGTGAAAACTTGAAACTTTTTGGGCCATTCATTTTATCATTAAGTTATGGCAATAGATGTGAAGGTAGAATAGCATATCTTAGCAAATCAGCTTCAATGGTCCTCTGGACCAAATGAAATTCATCTACTCCAACAAACACCTTCCAGTGTCTTTTCTTTTTTTTTTTTTACACTTTTCCAATAAGACAGATGTTTGAAGTTGCACATATATCCAACAATATTAGTACAAACAGAAAACAAAAACAAAACAAAATGCGAAGAAATGCATATGAACATGTAAAGGGGTATTAGGATATACAGAAAGTGCTGATCCTGCAGGACCACTGAGCAGCTGTTGGGCTTGTCTCATAACAGCACTTAGTCCTTCAGGTGCTGGTAATCCGCGGGTATTAGAAGATGCAGTCTCTGTTGTTGGTGAGTTTCCAGCATTAACAGTTTGACTTGATTGATTTCCTGCATGTAAGTCACAAAAAGTAGACAAATTAACAAAAGAATCAAGACAGCAACAACACAAATAAAAAGTGGTCAAAGAATCCAAAATCACCATTGTCTGTCAATGCTAGCTCCATTCTGTTCATGAACTCAGACAGAGTGGTCAAAGAATCTGGAATAGCCTAATTTTGAAACACACATCAAGACATCATAACCAAAAAGTACAAATTTATTATAAGATAAAGAAAGTACAAAGCAAACAAGAATCAGCACCACCTGTAGTGAAGGAACCGCCAGTGCACCTGGAAATGGGAACTGCAAAGACTGTTGTTGCAGAGATTGAAATGGGACATTCAGGAAAGCAGGCTCAGGTGGCACTTGATTTCCTGTTTGGCTCGTGCCACCATTGTTCTCCTGGGAAACTCCTCTTCCAATGCCTTGGGATGTTGGATTGGCTGTGTTGGCCTGGAGAAGCACAAAAATTGAAATGTGAATGCATGGCAGGTTAAATCATAGCCATTAAGGCATAAACCAAATATTACTCACAGCAGTAGTTAATGGATTGCTAGCCCCACCAGTAGCCATATTCCCCACTCCAACAGAATTTAAAACTGACCCAATAATCTAAAAAGAAAGGAATGAAAAAATTGGTTAACAATATTGGAAACGAATTGCTATGCAAAGTCCAGCTGACTATGTTCAATCAACTAAGATTAACTAGCAGCACAGCGGACGAACATACCCGTGTAAGATCAGGCACAATTCCTTCACCTTGGTCACCAATATTGAAAGTTCCAAGAACCACACTGTGTGAAACTTGCCCAATCCTGTTGCGGGGGGCACTGGCAGCTGAAACATTTCCTGCAAATGCATTAAAAATTGTAAAACTCACAATCAATTCCAAGGGAATCATTCACGATTCCAAATATCTAAAAGAGGATTACCATGACCAAAGACAATTTTATATCATGATGAGAAGGATAGTAAAAGAGCCATTGCAGGAAATAGAATCAGGTAATTCCTGCTGCTTGTATATGTCAAAGAAATCATATTTGGCACGACATATTTGGCATTATCATGCCAAACCATTTGAATGGGCTATCCGTTTGGTAGTAAGAGGAAGAATAACAAAAGCTACTCATTAAAGGAGAATTTATTACACTGGTGCTATAAGAAGAAAAGAAAAAACAGGTGATTAAGTTCCTTAGACCAAGACCAGCCATAACATGCTCCTTAAAAAACTAATAAGTGATGTCTATGAAGAAAGGGAGTGCTTGGATGGAGGGAATGTAATCTTCACCTGGGTAATGTGAGAAAATGAAGTCAGCAGGATAATGAAATAAAGACAAATAGAGGAATGGATGAAAAACTAGAATAAAGATTGTGGAAAATGTAAGGTTGCAGAGAGAAGAGATGGGTTGTATTGGAAAAGACAAGCTTGATAGCGAAAAATATAAATTTGACTAGGAAGTATTTGCCTTTATTGGATAGGAGGTAAGTGTCTTATCCTGTAATGCTTACCCCTTCACCCGTGTAATGTTTCCATGCACCCTATCAAAACAATCCCTATATCTATAAACAAAACGATAGGTTATCTTACCAGAAAATAGAATAGGAAGAGAACATGTTCATGAGCTAGACTAGGATCACAGCCAACTCTTGCCCAAAGCTTCCACCCCGACCCAAAAATAAAATAAAAATAAAAAACAGCATCCGTGAAGTAAATATAAAACCAAAATGACAGATAACGTGCAAAAAAACACTTGCCACAAGACAGGAACTCTTGCCTAAATCTTCAACAAGAACATGTACAAAATCTAGAGTAGACATGTATACTTTTATATAATGTAAGTTTAGACATCTGAAGCACAGTTGATCAGTCAACCAGATGGAAATTGGACTAAACACGTGACCCACGATGACTGCACCACTTAAGTTTAGACATCCGAAGAATAGTTGATCAGTCAACCAGATGGAAATTGGACTAAACACGTGAACCATGATGACTGCCCCACTTGACCCATAGCCTGGGCAGGTTGGAAGTTATCTAGAGTTCAGAACATTAGTCAACTATTTGTCTGAATGGTTCCAGTCTCACCAAGCAGTTCTTTGGTCGGTCCGATCCTACCACCCTGACCATGCAGTCCAGTGGGTGGGTTTCAAAACATAAGAGCATAATATTGCATTCACTGCCAGGGTACCACCTAAAGTTTGCAATAGCAGTTTCTTTTTCCCCATTTCTTTCCTTCTGATACTCTTTGGCTGAAGATCACATTCACAGTCCACAATGGCACCCAAAGTTTGTAATGGCCTTTTTTATCGTTTCTGATTATCTTTCCCTGAAGACATGATTCACTACACATCAATAACCAAATCTTAAAACTTTGGAAGAAGTTAAAACCTCGATTTTCATTATTCTCTCCTGTCTCTCCTGAGCTTGTGCCTGGTGATGTTTCTGACTGGATTGGCTGTCTTGCAACCAAATGCAAAGTATGTCCATCTTCAAAATCTAGTCATAATCAAGGATGTTTCTTTTCTTTCCCTTTTATCACAAACTATGCAGAAATAAATAAGAATATGAAAAGCACGATAAAAAGATGAACATGTTGCTGCAGTTTATACCATGAAGCTAGCAGAAATACTCAAAACCCCATTAAGAAGAAAAAGTAGCATCTTTATCTTTGACACATTCTCATCATGCATATGATGGAAGGAATAATTTTCCACACAAAGTTCTAGAACAAGTGACATGGTAACTCATCGCATCATAATACCCACATTCCAGCTGGTTGATCTAGGCTTTCAAAGGTAATTGCAAATCACCAAACTGAATTCAATGGATACAATAACTAAGTTAAAATCCATAAGCCCATTTATCATGTCATCACAGTAAAGAATTTTAGGCTTGCTGTTAGACATAAAAAATTGGAGCAGGATGTTAATATCTTGTTTCTTACTTCTAACAAAGTAGTAAAAGAATAAACTTAGAGACCACCAAAACAGCAATGTAATCAACCTGAGAATGCACCATTCAAAAACCAGACAGAATTCCATGTGTTCCTCCACACAATTAAACTCTTCAATTTCTTCATATGAGAGAATACTGCATAAAAGAATCTTCATTCCCATCATGCCACTCCAAAAGCTTTACAACAGTTTCCTTAATCATATCTGACAGTTAAGAATAGATGTTTTTGAAACAATCTCTCAAGAACTTATTACCAGGGAGTTATGGTGGGCTAAACTTTGGAGCACTAATAACAATAAGATTTGCACAATTACTAATTAGTTGAACTACTAAAGATGCATTTACAAGCGTGCACCGTTCATGGTCAAAATCTGGATTTGCCATTGCTCCACAATGCATAGACACATATAGTACACACAGACATGCATGTGTGCCTCCATAAGCACCCATATGCATGTGCGCACATATGGCTAACATGATTTGCACAACATGACATCTCAAATTATTACACAGTGTGGCACTTCAAAAAATGAGAAAGTTTCATAACTACCATGTGATTTTCATGATATGACCGCTAAATTTTCTGCACAGTTTGCATCTTCAATATCAAAAAACTTGATGAAGCACACAAAAATTTTTCTTGAACTATTAGCAACAAATCAATCTCAATTCTAATGACTTGCAATGCAGAAACTTCCAACCACAAACATGCATCTAAGATTGATAAATAAACATGGAAATCCTGAATGATGGACCTCCAGCAACTAATGCTAGAAACTGTTCAACAAAGTACAAAATCAGAGCTGAAATAAAATATTATGTCCTAACAACCTGAAATAGGAGGATACGATATTCAGAGATGGGGTGATCATCCTTCAGCACCTTTCCCCTAAAAATTAGACGTTGCTGCCCAACTGGAACATTGACTGCACTTGCTATTTTCTCTTTGAAAGAAGAGACAGATATCTGGAGACATAAAGTTCAGAATAAATAATATCAAGCCTTTATATTAGCTAGAAAGTGTTTCTAGAGAGAGAAAAGAACATAACAAGCTAATCGTGTTTTGCAATCAGTGTAGAATGAAAACATTGCAATCTATAGAGTTAATATAATTAACATCATCTGTTATTGCATCTTTTGAGTACGAAAAAACTATACATTGTTTGGTCTCTCCCGTATCTAGCATTGCATCCTAAGATGGTGAAGAAAAACAAGTAGCAGTTGTTCTTCTCCTGCTGTTGCTTAACAAAACCATTACTTTTTTGTCTTTTTATTTTTTCTTCAAATATTACTGCAATTACCATTGTTATTATATGCCTTTTAATGGATGACTATTTGCTGATGCATCATATCAAATAAGCATTGAAAATGCCTAATGACATACACAGAATCTCCCACAAGACAGCAATAAGATTTCATCAGAAGAAAGTGAAAAGGATTACAGCAGCACCTTCAGTTGCAGGTAAATGTACTTCAATTCCAAATGTGAAACTGAGAAACAGATCATAAATACATTGCAAAAGGACTAGGAATTATCGGACATTAAGTTGCCATGCAGTGTCAAGGTAAAGGAAGACCTCACAAAGGAGCTACTGCAAGAGAGTCCAACAGGAGATAGACTCAATCAATCGAAAATTCAAAACAAATGGAAAAGGTATTCGAAGGATAGACTCCAGCCGATCATTCTGTTGTTATAAATAAACCTTGGGAAGCATATGAAACAAACTAGAGGAACTAGGTCTGTAAATAGCACATCAAGTTTATGAAATATCTCCAAATGATTATAATAGTAGCTAGCAAATTTACTCAATGTGCATCCCAATTGAAAATGTGAAATATTGAAATTCCTTCACTCCTCAAAATAATGAGAATTAGAAAAAGCTTTCATCAACTTGACAAGCAACACAAACAGCAACCCAAAACAATCATTGAAATAGGCAAGTTACAACCAGAGAATCAAGACTCCCAGAACATCATTACATTTTTGTTCACCCGAAATGTGTAGATCTGAGAGTCCAAAGTCTTGACATTGACCTCAACAGTTGATTCTGAACTTTCAACACTAGAATAGCTTGAGCTGGTACCTTCTCCAAAACTTTCATTGGCCATTCTCTTTGATAAAACAAAAATAGGAAATTAGCAGATAAACAATATTATTCAAAATAAACTCAGGTAGGTTGCAAATGAGTAACCAGATAGCCAAATGGCAACCACATACAAAAAAATAATGCTGGGCAGTAAATACTGGTGTCAAAAATAAGAAGTTCTCTCCAAAAACCATCAACCAGCTCTCATATCAATACTAAAACTAGATGGAAAATAAAGAAAGACAAAAGGATGCACCTCTGAGACTATTTTATAGCAGCCAAAACATAGAAAAGAAGCAAAAACAAACATTTAATTGATTAGCATGGAGCAGCAAACAAAACAACGCCAAGCACCATCAAATAAAGATAGTAAATTAATCCATAATATGAAATCCGCAATGGTGACCTAAAATGTGAATTCCATTTATTGAGCAAGTCCCAATGGATGAACATTCACCTTAAATGGCATTCTATGGAATAAGAATCCTCACTATCTTCACATGCTTCACTAGTTTGAAAAGCTTTTTGGGAGTTGTATTGTTATGGGAATACCGTTTTAAAGCGAGCGAGCAAGAGAGAGAGAGAGAGAGAGAGAGAGAGAGAGAGAGTTGTCTTTAGAATGGCATTTTTAATCCATTATCCTTCTAATAACACAAGACAAGCAATACACATTTTCTCTATGCTCTAAACACAAGGTGCAGTACTAGTAAACAGGAAAAGAGTTCCAAACATGCCACACAATAACTTGAAATTGTAACATGTCCTAAAAGTATCCACGACAATAAATCTCTCATCACTATATGTTCAGAATAGACAAGATGCAGAATCAAATCCATGGGATTGCTAGCTAGTAATAAGCTATGTTTGGGCTTGTACCCATCAGGCACAACAAAGCAAAAGTAGCTTGAAATGGTAATTATGGCAATTTTAAGTTGATATGTTAATGACTTCAAGGAATTCTTGGAATAATTTTAAAGTATATTTATATTTCCTTAAGGTTCACTATCAGACCACAATTAAAGAGTCGAGTACACAGTACTCAGTGGTCAACAACTGAAACATCATGATATTACGTGATGACCGAATCCTTTTCGAATGAATCTTATGATTCAATCATGTCGATCCCATGATTCATGACTTGTTTGAAACTATACTACCTCATTTCTTTCTCAGCTTTTATTTGGCCTTGATGTAGGTGACATGGATTATAATGTTAAGATTCATGACAGAAATTATCAGGGCATTTATTGGAGGCATGTGTGTAATAATCAAAACATCTAACATCATTATCGCCTACCATGAAAATTGAATTCTTAAAAGCCTACCAATCTAATCATCAGTGATAGGGACAAAAAAAAAACATGATGACAATCACTCATGTACCTTGAAAGTCACATGTTAACCAGCTAGATTATAAAATGAATGTGATTCTTGGGTGTTCGATTTCAATAATAAGCCAACTTTGTTAGAGATATTGAATGTCATGCAGGCACCCATACTAGACTCCACAATTGAGATAGTTTGCATATACTATTCATTATGTATGAGAACTGTCACATTTTTTCTTTTTCTTTTCTTAAAGATTCTCTCTTTAAATGAAAATTTCAAGCCTTTACTAATTTAAATTTTAAGATGATTTGGATCCACCCTAAATTCATAGATTTATGAATGTGGATTAGGAAAAATCACAAATTGATGAGTATGCAACCAAAACCAAACTGTGGAAATCAAAAATCTTGAGTTCTATTCCACAAATAAAGGAAGTACCTCAATCCAATTTTTCCAACTATTAACACCATATTTCTAAATCTCCACAAGCATCCCATGCACTATTCAAAACAATCACTTAACTTCCACATGTTTCATTCACAACAAAAAATAAATTAAAATAGAATAAATCTAGACATATATCCAGTTGTCAAGAAATAACCCAACCTATCAATGCATTTCATTATACTCCACTCAGTAAACACCTACATATATTTTCATCAACTTCTTGTTAACTGTCAAAAAAAATTCACTCCAACATAACCTTGTGTCAGTGATTGGGCCTCTGAGGCACAGCTTTTTTAAATTAAAATGCAACTGAACAATTTTTATATGTCCATTAAACAGGGAATTATATATCTATCCCAAGTTTCTAGTCAACATAAAACACATTTCTTCCTTCTCTTCTCCAATTTGACATTGCATAAAACACACTTGTTCCTCATAATAAATAGGCACGTAGCACCATTCCATTTTCTCACAGTATACCAAACACATTTCCTCCTTGTTTGACAAAGATGTGTGCCCTGCATGTCCAATTTACAAGGCATCATAAACCCAAGTCTCATCGACGTCATTTGAAAGCGTGAATTGCCTGCAGCTATGCATAAGCCACAAAACAGCGAATCTAAGATGGCAGAAAGCAATGTTCAGTGCCTTAAACGCACTACATTTGCACTTGATGGGATGCTCGGCTAATCTTCAAAACCAAAGTACTTCCAAAAACAATGCAATGCAACATTTCAGTTCACAAGCAAAAAAGGCTTGAGATATCTTGTAAAACTAACTGCAAAGAACCAAAAGGGACCCTGGACAATGAGCAGAAAACATCCACGATTTGATCTCTTCCCTACAGAAGGCGAATCCAATCAAGAAACAAGACTTTCATCACTGCGCTTCATGGGGGAATCCAAAGGTAAAGAGAAACGAAAAGTAGTCGATTGCCGACAAAGAAAAAGCATGGGGGCGCCAGAAAGATCTACCAAAAACAACTAAAGATAAGAAACTACCGCAAAAGAATAGGGAAGGAGGGAAGAAAGGCGGGGAAAACCTCAGATGTGCCTGGGGTTTCTCGCAAGGAAAATCTTGAGGGCTTCTTTGGAACAAAGTAGGTAGATCGAATCCTTCCTTAGCCACCAAGTTCGTAAATCCGCTCTGGAAATCGAATAATGATTCCCAACACTAGCCACCTGAAAAGGGCCGAAGCAGCGCGAGAAATGGAAATTTCCAGAGAGGCTGTCAAGCTTTGTTTACCCGAGTCCGAAATGCCCTTCTCAAGTACCCGCCCGGGTCTATCGGACCCTCCCATAGATGAACCAACACCCCCGTCTGAAGATCCTAGCCGTCCAATCTCTGATCAAAGAAAGAGAGAACACATCATCGTTCCTGTTCTATCCAAGATTAGTATTTGTGGATAAATTGCGCTGGTCAGCTTGCATTGGCGAACGATGGTCCACTTGCAATATTCATCCCTTTGTCTTAAGGAAAATAATTCCTCATGGCTTCACCAAATCTATTTATTTTTAGTGATGAGTGATATTTTTCTTAGATGTAAACGATTTCTAATATAACTCAACATATATTTATTTATTATGTCAAAAGTTACATTTATTGGAAATTTATATATGTTAAAATAATAAATTATTTAAGATCAAATATGTAGCCATCAAAAACTCTTTAAAATAGTATCTATCATGGAAATTCCTCTACACAAATAATTTCAAGAATTCCATGTAAAAAACAGTAGTGATAAATATGATAGCCGAACTGAATTTTATCCAATTTTTAAGATGAACCCAAAATAAATAATTAGTTTCATTGTATCTTTTTTTGGGTTTTAAATACTATATATCCATTAAGATATTATTTAATTGGCAGGCTGTTTTCAAAAAATAAAAGAAAATTGTTGTAAATTAAGTCTTTGAAGTGAGCTGTTTTTCAAAACTAGTACAAGAAGCTTGATGGAAGTCACCATCTTATCAATGGTAAGCCTTAATTATTTCAGAACACAGCTACACGTAATCTTCTCTGCTTCTCAAGTGGATTCCTTGCAAAGCAGCTTCAATTTCAGAAGCAGCTTATGATACTCAGGCCCTATTTTTAAAATCATAACTATTTTGAACAATTAAATACCCGCTATTAGCAACAGTGTGCACTATGCCATTCACATGGACTTCAGACCACTCCTACATGCCTCAGTCCATGTCCGTCATTTCCACTTTCATACATGGCTCACTTCAACACAAGAATCAAGTGTAGTTTGTAGTTTAGTGGGACTCTTTTAGCAAATATCGGTCAAGTTGGAATCCATACATACAAAATATCTTTACAACAACTTTAAGGGAGAGTGTTACTTGCGTGATAATTTTGTAGAATATTGTTAAAGTGGTAAGCTGGTTTTATAATATCTCTTTGTAATATTTAACCATATATTTGATAAAATACTGCATTTAGGGATGCAACCCGAGTCAGTATCCATTAATTTGAGGTTAGCTAAATCATAATTCAAATTAAAGAAAACTTACCCAAAACAAATCATAATCCAAATCTAACTAAATTTAAAAAAATAAGATTCAATTTAGGTTAATAATTTTTGTAGACAATTTTAATTAATAATTCTTATATTTATATTATCACTTTAAATAAAATTTATAAATGCTTTTATATTGAATATATTTATTATATAAATAATTAACTATGAAAACATTAGCAAATGTTAAATATAATATCTACATAATATTCATAAATAATCATTCAAAATATTATTTTTAAATATAATCAAAATCAACATGTAAGATAATCCAATTTAAGAAATATTTTAAATTAAAAATTAAATTGTATAGTTCATTCTAAAATATAATTCAACATAGAAAGTGTAATCTATTTAATTATCACTTTTATTTATTTAAAATTATTACAATATATAATATTATATTATTATTTATGGTGCAGACTATCTAAAAATAATTAATTCATTTAGATTTTTTTAATTTTAGGTTACTTGGATTAAGGTATTCAATTTTGAATTTTGAGTTATTTGAATTAAGGTAATTTTGTTCAGATTTCAATCGAAACTAAAAATTTTAGGTTATTTGGATTAAGTTATTCAATTTTGAATTTTGAGTTATTTGGATTAAGGTAATTCTCTTTGATTTCAATCGAAACAAAAAATTTTAGGTTACTTGGATTAGGGTATTCAATTTTGAATTTTGAATTATTTAGATTAAGGTAATTTTATTTAAATTTCAATCCAAACTAAATCAGGTTACAATTCAATTTGGTATGGACGCAAACTACATTACCCAAGACCCAAAAAAGTATCAACCGAAATCATTTAAAATTCAAGTTGTTTCCATCAGATAAATCAAAAATTACATTCCATGATCACAAGATCAAAGAATCATATTCATAAGCCTCAACAACAATTTGATGGTTGCATTCGATACCCTTTACTGAGAGCTTTGATAGCAGAAACTATACCTTTAGCAATGGAGCCAATCCGTGACACTGAGGTCTCCAAATCTGCCACTGGCTAAATGATATGAATAAAGAATTTACTACCCTAAGACAAAATGGAACTTGGTCTTTGGTGTCACAATTAGAAAACACGAATATTGTGGGCTGTCGTTGGGTGTTTTGAATCAAAAATAAGGCAAATGAAACCATTGCATGACTGGTAGCCAAAGAATTTCACCAACAAGGAGTTAATTTTTCAGAAACATTCAGTCCAGTCATCAAACGTACCACTATTTAGTTAGTGATTTCTCTTACCATGTCTTATGTCCTATAAAGTAATGGAATGTACAAAATGCGTTCTTGCATGGTGAGTTACAAGAGGATATGTTCATGTCACAATCCTAATGATATATTCATCCACAATATCCAAATCATGTGTGTAAATTACATAAGTTACTTTATGGATTGCGGCAAGTCCCAAGAGCATGGTTCTCAAAGCTCTCGGATAAACTCAAGTCTTTGAGTTTTCATGAAAGTAAAGCTAATCCATCTTTATTTATTTTTGGAAATCAGTCATTATTATTTACATACTTATATATGTGGATGATATTTTGATAATAGGCTCAAATTCAAATGCAATCACTCGCATGATTAACTACTCGAAAGATAACTTTGCTGTCAAAGACTTGGGTGCACTAAATTTCTTTCTTGGTGTTGAGGCACTTCAATGTCTAGATGAGATTTACCTCACTCAACGTAAGTATATTGTTGATTTACTCAAATAGAGCAACATGGACAAAGCCAAGCCTTGCACATGTCTCATGGCCTCTAATTGCCATTTAGCTTTCAATGATGGATGTCCTTTTGAAGATATAAGTCTCTACCGAAGCATCATAGGTAACATACAATACCTATCCTTCACAAGAACTTATTTATCTTTTATGGTACATAAAGTTAGTAAATTTATACATCGACCTCTTAATACACATTGGATGGTAGTCAAGTGCATATTGCACTATCTTAAACACTCAGTGTCTACTAGTTTATAAATCACCAAAGCTATTGAAATGAGGTTGCAAGCTTACCTTGATTTGAGATTGCAAGCTGTAACGCCCCGCCCTCCTGGGGTCGTTACTCCACTTTACTCCATAAATCCATATGATAATACCATGATTTTTTCCACCTCCAGGGTGGGTTACTTTGATATATATTTTTTTTTGACCTAATTTCTACAAAAAAATTGGACAGAGTCTCCCTTGAAAATAGGGCTATCCACCTAGATACAACCATTCATCACAAATTATGATACATTT